>SJXQ01003632.1:276735-301747 GCA_006408695.1 Aepyceros melampus | reverse complement strand
TGTGGCTCAGATCATGAACTCCTTATTGCCAAATTCAGACTTAAATTGAAGAAAGTAGGGAAAACCACTAGACCATTCAGGTATGACCTAAATCAAATCCCTTATGATTATACAGTGGAAGTGAGAAATAGATTTAAGGGTCTAGATCTGATAGATAGAGTGCCTGATGAACTATGGAATGAGGTTCATGACACTGTACAGGAGACAGGGATCAAGACCGTGCCCATGGCAAAGAAATGCAAAAAAGCAAAATGGCTGTCTGGGGAGGCCTTACAAATAGCTGTGAAAAGAAGAGAAGCGAAAAGCAAAGGAGAAAAGGAAAGATATAAGCATCTGAATGCAGAGTTCCAAAGAATAGCAAGAAAAGATAAGAAAGCCTTCTTCCATGATCAATGCAAAGAAATAAAGGAAAATGAAAGAATAGGAAAGACTAGAGATCTCTTCGAGAAAATTAGAGATACCAAGGGAACATTTCATACAAAGATGGGCTCGATAAAGGACAGAAATGGTATGGACCTAACAGAAGCAGAAGATATTAAGAAGAGGTGGCAAGAATACACTGAAGAACTGTACAGAAAAGATCTTCAGGACTGAGGTAATCATGATGGTGTGATCATTCATCTAGAGCCAGACATCCTGGAATGTGAAGTTAAGTGGACCTTAGAAAGCATCACTACGAAGAAAGCTAGTGGAAGTGATGGAATTCCAGTTGAGCTATTTCAAATCCTGAAAGATGATGCTATGAAAGGGCTGCACTCAATATGCCAACCAACTTGGAAAACTCCACAGTGGCCACAGGACTGGAAAATGTCACTTTTCATTCCAGCTCCAAAGAAAGGCAATGCCAAAGAATGCTCGAACTACCACACAATTGCACTCATCTCACATGCTAGTAAAGACAAACCTAGACAGCATATTAAAAAGCAGAAACATTACTTTGCCAAAAAAGGTCCACCTAGTCAAAGCTATGGTTTTTCTGTAGTCACATATGGAGGTAAGAGTTGGACCATAAAGAAAGCTGAGCACTGAAGAACTGATACTTTTAAACTATGTTGTAAAAAAATAAAAAATAAAGTTCAAGCTCTAAAAAGAAATAAATAGATAAACTATGGTGTTGAAGACTCTTAAGAGTCCCTTGGACAGCATGAGATCCAAACAGTCCATCCTGAAGGAAATCAGTCTTGAATATCCACTGGAAGGACTGATGTTGAAGTTGAAACTCCAATACTTTGGCCACCTGATGCAAAGAACTGACTCATTTGAAAAGACCCTGATGCTGGGAAAGATTGAAGGTCGGAGGAGAAGGGGATGACAGAGGATAAGATGGCTGGATGGCATCACCAACTTGATGGACATGAGTTTGAGTGAACTCCAGGAGTTGGTGATGGACAGGGAGGCCTGGAGTGCTACAGTTCATGGGGTGGCAAGGAGTCGGACATGACTGAGCAACTGAACTGAAGAACTGTATAAAACTTTAAATTTATATATATTTAATACAACAAAGGTCTGTCTAGTCAAGGCTGTGGTTTTTCCAGTGGTCATGTATGGATGTGAGAGTTGGACTGTGAAGAAAGCTGAGCACTGAAGAATTGACGCTTTTGAACGGTGGTGTTAGAGAAGACTCTTGAGAGTCCCTTAGACTGCAAGGAGATCCAACCAGTACATTCTAAAGGAGATCAGCCCTGGGTGTTCTTTGGAAGGAGTGATGCTAAAGCTGAAACTCCAGTACTTTGGCCACCTCATGCAAAGAGTTGACTCATTGGAAAAGACTCTGATGCTGGGAGGGATTGGGGGCAGGAGGAGAAGGGGACCACAGAGGATGAGATGGCTGGTTGGCATCACTGACTTGAAGGATGTGAGTTTTGGTGAACTCCGGGAGTTGGTGATCGACAGGGAGGCATGGCATGCTGCGATTCATGGGGTCACAAAGAGTTGGACACGACTGAGCGACTGAACTGAACTGAACTGAATATATATGGTACCTATTTTATTCCAATGTACAGTCTTAGGAAACCCAACAATATATTTCAGAAAATTGAGTGCTAATTTTAAAACTTAAATTTTTGCACCTATGGAATACTTCAGAAAGCTAATTTTCTCCACAGACTGTGGTAATTTTCATAAGAATATCCTAATATGACTCATGCTCATGAACAACTTCCATGTATTGAAAATTGGGCTTGAAATGCATGTAGTCCCATTTTTAATAATTTTTAAATTGGAAATTAATTTAAAAAAAACTCCATAGCAATTTTTTTAAGAGAAAGGGCACTATTTATCTTCATCTAATTGCTTTACTTTATAAAATTCCCTTAGGGCTTCATCTAGACATTGCATCTTTTCAGCAGCCATATTGCTATTACTTCATTAATGTATTTTATAAAGACAGCAAAGCTAAGTGTATAGATTTACTGCAGGCTATAAGTTGCGTAGTGAGTTTTCTGGCAAGTGGTAGCTTGGTTTTGAAAATATCATAATCATTCTTTGTGGCTATTCTATGTAGCTTGTTTTGTCTATATTTCTTTATTAATAATTGCAATTTATATCATCATCAAGTACTTCTTTGTAAGGTTTCAGCTGAGATCACTAGATTGCTAGGATCACAGATGCTGATCTTTGCTCCCAAATGTCAAAGACTTGATTGTAGACCTGCCTCCCTGTCATCGCTGCAAATGAAACAAGGATGAGTCGGAAGTAGTAACCAGGCCCAGAAAGAGAATATTTGTATGAGATTAGTTTCTCAGTCTTTATCCTAACATCACACCTTTATTTTAATGATGTATGTGAAATACAAGCCTGCATAGATGGCCTGTAAAGTAGGCATTCTTACTTCTGTCCTCTCCACTTCAAAATTCCTCTGGTGGCCTTCTTTCAGGATGGGTTCAGGCATTCCTGGTTTCTGGGCATGCCTACTCTTTGAGGTAGATGCACCACCTCAAACCATATCAAACCTGTTTGTCTATTATGTATGTATTTAATGCACCATACCTCACATGAAATCACATTTATGTATGATTTTCAAAGAGGCGACTTGAATTTTCTGACTATTTGATATAATAACATTTGTAGATACTTAAACATTTATTATTTTTCCTTTTCATTTTTTCATATTTTGGAGGGATTTTTATTTTGGTTTGTTTTTTGGTCCCAAATATTATGGAAGCCCTTGAAAAGCCTGTCAACCCTAGATACTAAGCATAGAAGACTTCCCTTGTCTCCTATATTAGAATAAAAGTATCTTTCTTGCTGGCCAAGACTAGCTCCTTCTCTTATGCCTTCAATCCTGGCCCTGCTCCCATCAACAAGCACTTGGAGGTCTACCATATGATCACATGACTGGAAGCAATGCTAATGTAGACTGAGAATTCCTATAACAGAGAGAGGACAAGATCACTTTTTCTTAGGACCTGGCTTAGGATGGTTTCACAGAGGAGGTGGCATTCACAGTGAGCCTCCTAGTTTAATTGGACTTGGATAGATGGAGGAAGGTGGAGGTGAGGTAGGCATTCCAGACAGAAACAGCATTGGCAAAAGCAATAGCTTTCTCTTAGATCTTGGCCTGTCAAATAGCTCTACCTTCCTCATTTTCAAAGACTGGAGACAATGGACAAGTTTCAGTTTCCTCCTATTTCTCAGACTACCCTTGTTAGTCTACTCCTACCTCTTGAAATCAGATGTTGCCACCTAGATCCTGCCTGTCTCCTCTTTTTCTTTCTCCTTGTAGTCTCCCTTAGCAATCTGAGTTTTCTCAAGGCTAAAAACCATTACCTTTGCAGAATGCTATTTTCTATCTCCAAGGTCAAGCGTTCTTCTAAACTAAGGGTGTTTTGTTTTGTTTTCATTTGTATGGTGGGCATCTCTATGCACCCCAAACTAAGCATAGCAATTCTTCCAGACGAGTCTGCTCTTCGTTCTGTGTTCCTTATTCTTGTTACTACCAGAAGCTTTTCTTGGGCATCCTTGCTTGGACCACCACATCTCCTGGCTATTCCTTCTTGTCTTTCCCTCCCTTCCCACCTCACTCTCTCCTGGCTAGCTGATCATTCATTCTCCTTTCCCTTAGATGATAACCAAGCCTCCCACGTGGCCCTTCTGCTTCCATTCCCACCAACACAGGATACACCCCAAAATTATAAAATGCCCATTTCCAATCATATCTCTGCTCTATTAAGGGTGTTAAGGACATCAGTATCTAACAAATAGGTTCAAAATGTTCAGGTCATATGTGAACTGATTATTATTGTTATTCTCTATTACCTGCCTGTCCAATAGCAAATCAAATATTCACTTTTATATACTCTTTGCCCCATCAAAGCAAACTTATTTGCTACTTCCCACAGTCACCTAGAATTTTTGGTGCTATCTTTTTGTGTAGAAAACTCTTGCTTCCCATGTTGAAATCTGCCTTCTCCTTTAAGGTTCAACTGGAAACTACCTCCTTTGCAGAGTTTCTCTGTATGCTATACTTTCTTCCCCATCATTCATTTCCCCTCCCCCAGTCCCATAAAGTATTGGAAAGGCATTCTCCCTCTTTTGAATTCACATTTTTCTAATTAACAATCTTGACTGTGTTGTTTCTCTTTATAATCCCATAGCATTTTACTCAAAACTCTTAGGGCAATTATTGTACTTTGCATTGATTCTGGAGACATTCCTCCATAAATATCTAGTGGATGAATGAGTGTAGCTTTAAAGATTTTTTTCCCCCTCTAACAAGTCTGCCTTCACATCTCTAAGTCAATTGAAAGAATATTATACATGGAGTGAATTTATGTATGCTCGCAACAAGTTATTTTAAAGGATAATTTGAAAGGGTGCTTATTTCTGGTGTGGAATTACAATTCTCTGTGTAACTATAAAAAGAGAAATTAAACTAATGATTGGATAATTTTCATTATATCCTCTTACAGAATATTTGAATTAAATTTTTATATGATAAAATAGGGACGACTCAGGACAATAAACAACAGTGATAGTAATTATTTAATAGCTATTGTTTATCAGGAACCAGATGTGTGCTACAATCTGATCATATGATATGTACACATTATTTCTATTCTCACATTTTATAGATTTGAAAATTGAGTCTCAAAGAGACTAAATTCAATTATCTAAACACTGAAGATTACTATTTAACATCCACACTTAGGTCTTATTTCTCTGGATCAGAATCAACTTCTCAAAATATTTCTAGTTACTTAAATATCAGATTCTTCTAGGTGTTTCCCTTTTCTCTAGTAAAGCCTATCCCAGTTTTGGTCAATCTGTGCTTTGCCGGAGAAGACAATGGCACCCCACTCCAGTACTCTTGCCTGGAAAATCCCAAGGACCGAGGAGCCTGGTGGGCTACAGTCCATGGAGTTGCTAAGAGTCGGACACGACTGAGCGTCTCCACTTTCATTTCTCACTTTCATGCATTGGAGAAGGAAATGGCACCCCACTCCAGTGTTCTTGCCTGGAGAATCCCAGGGACGGGGGAGCCTGGTGGGCTGCCATCTATGGGGTCACACAGAGTCGGACACCACTGAAGTGACTTAGCAGCAGCAGTGCTTTGCCTCTTCTCTATTCATGTGAAGTTATGTTTTCCTTACTTCATACATTCATGTGGTGGTTATTCCCAGAGTCTGAAAAAAATCAGGCTATCAGTGCATGAATCGAGACTCTCCTCATGATGATTCAGGACACAGTTCCGTAGTGCCTGCATCTGAAGTGATGTGCATTTGCCCACCAAACACTGCTCTTTCTGTGATATTGGCATCATTTTGCCTAAAATATTAAATTTTTAAAACTTGGCCATTGTTAAAAAAAATGTTTACACTGATCTGTTCTAACAATAGGAGATTCCCGCCTTCAGAGCTGCTTTGTGGAGCTAAGGAAGCTCAGTATTATATTACAAGAGCTTATTTGAGGAAGTTCCATATGAGCAGGGCGGTAAGAATAAAATGTGTGGGCTTCAAATTGTTGCTGAAATCTGGCCTCTGTTCACGGATGCCTAATAGAAACACAAAGACAGGGTTTGGGGCAGAGTAGAGATCCCAGGGACGGGGGAGCCTGGTGGGCTGCCGTCTATGGGGTTGCCCAGGGTCAGACACAACTGAAGCGACTTAGCAGCAGCAGAGAAGAATATCTGGAGAAGGAGATGGCAACCCACTCCAGTGTTCTTGCCTGGAGAATCCCAGGGATGGCAGAGCCTGGTGGGCTGCCATCTATGGGGTCGCACAGAGTCAGACACAACTGAAGTGACTTAACAGCAGCAGCAGCAGCAGCAGAGAATATCTGTTATTGCTTTGCCAGGCAAAGGGGGCCACAGTGGGCTCATGCCCTCGAGACTGTTTGATCCACCCTGGAGAAGGTAGTGAGAAGTTTTACAGTGTTCAAGGAGCAGAGCATGATCGGCTCATGGACAGTGCTCGGATTGGTTGGCATCAAAGTGAAGTTTCAAGCATCATCTACCTTCTGGTTTCAACTAGTTTAGACTCTACGTTCTTGTGGTCAGCGGTTTTCATCTAGAGGGGTTCTGCTTCGTACAAAAACAATTTAGGAATGTGTGTCGGGCCTTTATGTCTATCTTTCAGGGAACCAGTAGTTCACTGATTCTGCTATGTGACAGAATTATGGTCTAAATTGCTACCAGCTCTCCAGCCTAATAGCTGTTGTTTGTTTCTACATCTTCACATTCCTCAATCATTAACTCTGGAGTCAGTCTTTTCCTTCAAAAGACAAGGACACAGAGGCTGGACAGTTTCAAAATCTTGGCTCTACTGCTTAGGAGCTGTGGGCTTCTCCATTTCTCTGTGTATGAGTTGGCGTTAGGGGTTGTAAAGGAGACCAGTCCTGGGTGATCTAAGAGTTACACGTGTGCTTAGTTGCTCAGTCGTGCCCAGCTCTTTGCAACCCCACGGACTGCAGCCTACCAGGCTCCTCTGTCCCTGGGATCCTCCAGGCAAGAATACTGGAGTGGGTTGCCCTGCCCTCCTTCAGGGAATGAGTGATATGGGGATTGGAAAAAACATATGTGCCTGGTATAAATGAAGTACTCAACAAATTGTTTTTAGTCTCATAGGAAACTCCTATTCCCTGGAGAAGGAAGCATCCTGTGTTGGTTTTCTGTGGCTGCCATAACAAATCACAATTTATTCTCTATAGTTCTAGAGGCCAGATTTGTCAAGGTTTGGCAGGGATGTACTTCCCCTGGAGGACCTGGAGGAAATGCACGCTTTGCCTCTTCTAGCTGCTGGTGGCTGCCAGCACTCCTTAACTTAGGGCCACATCACTCCAACCTCCACTTCTGTTGTCCGCATAATATTCTTTTGCCTCCCTCTTCTAAGAATGCTCATCAATGGGTTTCAGGCCCACATGGCTAACTCAAAATGGTCTCATCTCAACGTCTTTAACTTGACATGTGCAAAGATACTCCTTCTACACAAGATGGAATTTATAGGTTCTGAGGATTAGGACGTGAATATCTTTAGGGGGCATCGTTTAAACCACTGTATGTCCTGGAGGAATGGGTAAATTATCTTGTTTTGTTTCCTTTTGGCAGGTAGAATATGTGAGATACACAGAAGATCCCTGAGTGCGGTTTGTGTTGTACAGTCACTCAGTCATATCTGACACTCTGACCCCATGAACTGCAGGACGCCAAGCTTCCCTGTCCATCACCATCAGCTGGAGCTTGCTCAGACTCATGTTCATTGAGTCAGTGATGCCATCCAGCTATCCCATCCTCTGTCATCCCCTTCTCTTCCTGCCTTCAATCTTCCCCAGCATCAGGGTTTTTCCTAATGAGTTGGCTCTTCACATCAGGTGGCGAAAGTATTGGAGTTTCAGCTTTAGCAGCAGTCGTTGCAGTGAACACCCAGGACTGATCTCCTTTAGAATGGACTGGTTGGATCTCCTTGCAGTCCAAGGGACTCTCAAGAGTCTTCTCCAACACCACAATTCAAAAGCATCAATTCTTTGGCACTCAGCCTTCTTTATGGTTCAACTGTCACATCCATGCATGACTATTGGGAAAATCATAGCTTTGATTAGAGGGACCTTTGTCAACAAAGTAATGTCTCTGCTTTTTAATATGCTGTCTAGGGTTTGTCATAGCTTTTCTTTCAAGAAGAGAGCATCTTTTAACTTCATAGCTGCAATCACCATCTGCAGTGATTCTGGAGGCCCCAAATTAAGCTCTGTCACTGTTTCCATTGTTCCCCCATCTATTTGCCACGGAGTGAGTGGAGTAGTGCAATGATGCTTCTGACTGCCAGGGGGCAGTAAAGAGGCTGAAACAGATTATGAGAGAGGATCCTAATGCAGCCTGAGAAGCTGGGAGATGGCAGGAGGCCTGCAGAAGGGAAGATCTAAGCTCTAGGTGTAGCCTTGGCCTCAATTCACAGTGTAGCAGAAGATCAGACACTTCTCCATGAGCCTCAGTTTTCTTATTTTAAGATAAGAGTATTGAACCAGATAAGAAATTTAAAACTGACTGCATACAGGTTGAATGCAACCTTCCTAGGTGTTTTATTTCTACCTTTAAAATCTGAACTTTTAAAAAATTGGCAGACACAGTATGAAAATTAGTACAGCTTCTTTTGACAGTCGGATGTAGCAGCCATAGGGCCACTCAATCTCCTTTGCTGGCAGTGGGTTGTAGAGAATGTGGCCACATCATTACCATCCAGCTTGCCACCTCTCTCTCCACATCCTATTGGTTTCCAACATGGAGGCTGAGTGCCAGGGGCCCTCGGCCATTCTCTCACACTGCAGATTTCCTCATGGTAGAGAAATATTTGTCTGCATCCGCATTTCCATCAATTGTGAAATCCAGATAAATGGCTTTTCCTGTGCCTAACTGGGTGCACTCACTTGGCCTGTTTAGCGTTTTGCTTCTGTGATGTCTGAGTTGGAGGCTGCTCATCTCTATGACACTGATGATCTAGAAGCCAGAGAAAGAGGTTGGGGTTGCCAGGGGTGATCTGACCTGTGTCTGCAAGTAAGCTCTTCATATGCCCTTCAAGGCACACCAATCCACCATGATCCAGACCTGTTACAGGGATGCCTCGCAGTCCATAGGATGAGATTCCTGGCCTCTGTTTCTGTTCCTTATAACCTGACCCTCCCACCTCCCCCACCCCTAATTTTCTCAGTCCTCAGGTTTCTTGCCCTTGTCTTTCTATACATTTCCACAACTCTCGCTGCACAATGTTTTACCCTTCAACTCCTGCTGGCGGTAGCCTTCCTGAGGTTTTTCTGGGAGTTTATTACAGCAGCCTGCCCTTCATCTGGACTTTACTGCTCTCTCTTGCATGATTCATGATTTAGTTCTGCAGAGCATTTTTAAAGCCTTGTTTGCCATGGAAGAGAACTAGGAAACAAAGCAGCATATTGCCTTCAATCTGGTCCCTCTCATAAGGGGGTTAGTTAATTTTTAAAATTGTAATCCTCCAGTAATGGACCATCTGAAAAGACAGTCTCTTTCTCAGTTGGAGCCTCCTGTGACACAGCAGCATGTCACGTGTCCTGTCCTGTGCTTGCCTGCTCACCTTTCAAGGAAGCTGTCTTCTCCCATTCCCCTGGTCTCCAAGTCTCAATGTTCCTTGTCTTTTCCAGGATATTTCTAACTGAAGTTGGAGAGTGATGCCATCTCATCACCTCTCCATTCCCAACAATATTTTTAACCTCCCAGGACTACCAGCTCACTTCATAGACCAGGTTCTACTGAGGTAGTTACCTGAACATGCTAATAATGGAGAGGGGCAAGATCTCGCAAAAGAAACCTTGGCTTTTATTTTAGTTTCTATTTAATTTTTGATATTCTGGAGCTTCCCTAGTAGGTATCAAGCTAACAAAGTTCTAAACCATATAAAAGCTACAGAAAAGCTTGGATCTGTCTTGGATCCTTGGTTGTATGAAGTTCAAGTCAGCAAACAGCTGGGGGTATCTCCAAATGCCCTAGCTGTGCTTGCATTCAGTTTTGAGCTAACAAACTGTGGAGATGATGCTGACTTAACAGAAAGGGTACACACGATCACTGAGGTGGGGTGCTCAAAAGACAGGATAGAAAGAGAAGTCTGGTAGACACAGAGGAAGACAGATCAAGAGATAGGAAACTGATTAAAGCATATTAGAAGCATGCTTTATTATATTCTTAGTAGTTCAATGTGTGAATGATGGCAGACATAAGGCTTTTGCAGACTCTGAAGACAGGAAGTATTTCTTGAAGACCCATGTAGTTGCCTGAAAAGCATACACTTGTTTCAAATGATGTCCCATCAACTTTGCTTTCATTCTTCTCTATTATCTGTTTTATTTTTAATTGGAGGATAATTGCTTTACAATGTTGTGTTGATTTCTGCCATACAACTTTGCAAATCAGTCTATAAATATATATATAGTTATATATATATATAGTTATATAGTTATATATATATAGTTATATATATATATATAGTTATATATATATATGTCTGACTCTTTGTAACCCTACGGGCTGTAGCCCACCAGGTTCCTCTGTCCATGGGATTTTCCAGCAAGAATACTTGAGTGGGTTGCCATGCCCTCTTTATATATATATATATATATATACACACACACACACACACACACACACATATATATATATATCTCTTTCTCTCTCTCCATTCCCTCTTGAGCCTCCCTCCCACTCCTCCCATCCTGCCCCTTTGAGAACCGCTATTCACCCAGCTGCTAAGTCAGAAGCTCAGATGCCTCCTGACTTCAACTTCCCACCTCTCTTTCCCCAGTCACCTGATTCAGTTGCCTCTGTTTACTAAGTACTGAATCCATTCCTGCTTCTTCCCACCAGTGCCCTGCAAGGTCCTACCATTCCTTCTCCTTGGGGATTTTAATCTGGTATAAAGGTCACTCAGGCAACCTGGCTTATGTCAGGATTCCTTGCAGCATCACACACACACACACACACACACACACACTTACCATCCACTCTCACACACACCCTCACAATACCCTCTCACATATATGCACACACACTCAGTCTCTCGCACACTTTTTCTTACGCACTCCCCTTCACACGCATGTTCTCACGCATACCAAGGTCCCTATGATAGAACCTCACCAGTGCTGTGCAGCTTATAATGGGCCCTTGAAGAAGGGCCCCGGGGCAGTCACATCCCAGAACCAGCTGTCTGTCAGCTTTTCCTTCCTCGGGCTCTCATTTGGGGGTATGGTAACTTAAGGACTGGTCTTGGGTCACAGGTCAGTTTTCATGATGCACCTGAAGCTCCTTCTGGTCACTCTGCTCTGTGTGAATTCTGGTCTGTGACATTACCCTTTCTCACGTACGGCTACCTGCCTCCTCTGAGTTCCCTGTATGCATCCCTTTTCCCAGGAGAATAACTCTCATGTTGTGGAGAACTCCCACACCTGTGATGTATAGGGGAACCTCCACCACTGCCCTGGGAAGACTTCTGAGCATGACTCTACTCTGTGATGCAGGAACAGCTCTATTCTCTTAGAGTGGAACGCTCATTTCTGGGCTATGCTCCCCCACACCCCCCACCCAGGACTTTTCTGATCTGACCAAGTGACCCTTCCTGGTATTATCTAATGAAACTTCACTTCATTGGAGACATTATCATCTGGTCAAGGAAGAAATGAAATTACTCCAAAGTTAGAAATTGAATTAATTAAAACAATTATCACTATCATCCCCGGGAGTGAGATGGAGCTGTTAGGTAAGATTGTGGTTTTTTTTTTTTCTTCCTCTCTCTGTATTAAAGAAGAATCTTCTCTTTTTCTTTCCATTTTGAGACTCAATAAGTAGAAAAGTAGCGGCACATTTCTGAAGAGGGCTGGAAAATGAAAAAAGAACGATAATTCATTATTCAGTAATCAACTTCTCTTGCAAAAGCAGCAGATTCTGCAGAGAACACAGGGCTGTGGGTGGGGGGGCAGGGGGGGAGGCAAACTTAGACTCTGCCCGGCTCACACCTCTGGGACAGATGCTCTCCACAGAGACCTTATTAAGAGGAGAAAGACGGGGAACCAGCATGGGGTACCACTCTTCACAGCCTCTCTACCTCTGTACAGCACATTAATATGCAGAGTCATTGTTTTATCGGCCAACACTCCCTCCTCCCCAAATCCCACTCTCAGATTAAGAAGCCACTGTATAATCACATGCCTTAAGGTTCCAGAATGGATTCCTCTCCACTGGGACCTCTGAGTACAGAGAAAGGGAGCGTCTTTGTAAGAGGACACACCTGTGAAGCAGCTTTTGTTCTTCACTCTCTTCTGTGCTCTCCTGCTGGGCAGGATTCCAGGATGGTCTCCAAGATCCCCATCCTCTCCCACATATTCAGGCAAGCACCGATCTAGGTGTCTGAAGTGTGTTGTGAAGGGATCTTGCAGACATCATTAAGGTCCAAAATCAATTGACTTTAAAGAAAAGAGTATGCTGGGGAAATCTGACCTAACCAGAGGAACTCTTAAAAGGCACTGGGTTGTTCCTAAAGAGTTTGAAGTGTGAGAGGGATTTAACAGCAGGGAGGCTCTCCATCACTGGCTTTGAAAATGGAGGGGCCAGGGAATGAGAATTATGGGTGACCTCTAGGAACTATGAGGAGCCCGTGACTGATAGACAACAAGGACCCAGGAGCCTTAGTCAGTGCGGTGACCTCAAGAAACTGAATTCTGCCGCAACCACATGAGCTTAGAAAAGGTCCCTGAGCTTCAGATGAGATTGCAGCCTGGCTGGATACCTTGAGTTTAGCCTGAGGGACCCATGTGCAGAGAACACACCCATGCTGTGCTAGGACCTCTGACATTCAAAACTGTGAGCTAATGAATGAGTTTTTAAAACCATGGAGACTGTAGTTGAGATGGTTGGATGGCATCACCAACTCGATGGACATGAGTTTGAGCAAGCTCTGGGAGTTGGTGATGGACAGGGAAGCCTGGCGTGCTGAAGTCCATGGAGTCTCAAAGAGTCGGACACAACCGAGCAGCTGAACTGAAGACTGTGGTTGTTTGCTATGAAGCAATAGTCAACTGATTCAGCTCTCATGGACCCCCACAGCCGTCTGCCAACAGAGCCAGCCCACTGACGCAGTCCACTCTGTGCAGTGTTTCCAGGTGTGCCCTTGAACCATGGCTCTCGCAGGTTTGTTGTTTTTTATTTGCTAAGTCATGTCTCTTTGCAACTTCATGATCTGCAGCAAGCCAAGCTTTCCTGTCCTTCACCATCTTCTAGAGTTTGCTCAAATTCATGTCAATTGAGTCATTTAACCATCTCATCCTCTGTTGTCCCCTTCTCCCACCTTCATTCTTTCCCAGTATCAGGATATTTTCCAGTGAGTCGACTCTTCACATCAGGTGGCCAAAGAACTGGAGCTTCAGCATCAGCATCAATCCTTCCACTGAATATTCAGGGTTGATTTCCTTTAGGATTGGTTGGTTTGATCTCCTTGCTGTCCAAGGGACTCTCAAGAGTTTTCTCCAGCATCACAGTTCAAAAGCATCAATTCTTTGGCACTCAGCCTTCTTTATGGTCCAACTCTCACACCCATACATGACTACTGGAAAAACCGTAGCTTTGACAGTGTGGACCTTTGTCAGCAAAGTGGTGTCTCTGTTTTTAATATGCTGCCTAGGTTTGTCATAGCTTTGAAGCCCCTCAAAGTTGGGGACTATGAATGTCTCACCTAAAGGGGGATTGTGGGGTGGTTATGAACACTAAAGTCAAGCATTTTATCTGAATAGCCGATCCTGTTCTATCAGCTACCTCAGGCAAATTCTCCCCTGAATTTTGTTTGTTATTCTTAAGATAAAGCAAATAACAACTACCTCTCAGGATCACTGTAAGGATTAAATGAAACAATCATAGGAAACTAAATGCTAGGATGAAATAAATTATCAACAGGTATATTACTTGCTTTTAACTCATAAGCATGTATTAAGCAATTACTCTGTGCCCAGTTAGGATCTATGCTATGTGCTAGGGTAGGAGGAGAAATGACACCAAGACCTAGCCTTCAGGGATTTACAGTCAATCCAGTCTCCCCAGTGCCTGGGGCAGTCCCTTCTGTCCAAAGAAGGGACTCAGTGTCTTGGAGTGACTAGTATTGGGCAGTGGGCTATGGCCATACCCAGGCCTTACCTAGAGTCCTCTAGAAGGTACAACAGAAGAGTCTAGGTGCTTTTATGCATGATCCCAAGCATATTTCAGAAAATCATAGAGTCACTGTGAAGATTAATTCTCCAACTTGTTTGAGAATATGAATCACCTGAAGGGGCCTTATTAAAATATAGATTCAGGGCACCACCCAAGACAGAGGAAGCTCCTGATGTGCATTTCATTAGCATGGCACACTGGTCCTATTCCCTTTTATCTCTTATTATGTGACAGGCTCCCTCAAAACATAGAGGGTCTATACAACACTCATGTTATTACGTGTACAGCTTTTGTGGGTCATGACTTTAGGCAAGACTTGACTAGCTAGATCTTCTGTTCCATGTGATGCTGACCGAGGATCCTTGGTGGTGGTCAGGTAGCAGATGAGCCAGTCTGGAGGGCCCAGGTGGCTTCACTTCATATATACAGATGTCTCCTATCTGGGAATTTCAGGCTCCCAGAAAGGGTGTTGGAGAAGGCAATGGCACCCCACTCCAGTACTCTTGCCTGGAAAATCCCATGGATGGAGGAGCCTGGTAAGTTGCAGTCCATGGGGTCACGAAGAGTTGGACACGACTGAGTGGCTTCACTTTCACTTTTCACTTTCATGCATTGGAGAAGGAAATGGCAACCCACTCCTGTGTTTTGCCTGGAGAATCCCAGGGACGGGGGAGCCTGGTGGGCTGCCATCTACGGGGTCGCACAGAGTTGGACACAACTGAAATGACTTAACAGCAGCAGGCCCTCAGAGCATGTTTTCCCATGGCTGTGGTCAAAGTGTGAGTGTGAGGCAAGTTTGTGGCAGTACTGCTTGGCCTGTCTCTGCCTCAATTCAGTTCAGCTGCTCAGTTGTGTCTGACTCTTTGTGACCCAATGAACTGCAGCATGCCAGACTTTCCTGTTCATCACCAACTCCCAGAACTTGCTCAAACTCATGTCCATTGAGTCAGTGATGCCATCCAACCATCTCATCCTCTGTCATCCCCTTCTCCTCTTGTCTTTAATCTTTCCCAGCATCAGTGTTTTTTCCAATGAGTCAGTTCTTCATATCAGGTAGCCAAAATATTGAAGCTTCAGCATCAGTCCTTCCAAAGAATATTCAGGATTGATTTCCTTTAGGATAGGCTGGTTTGATCTCCTTGCAGTCAAGAGGAATCTCAATAGTCTTTTCCAACACCACAATTCGAAAGCATCAATTCTTCGATGTTCAGCTTTCTTCATGGTCCAACTCCCACATTCATACATGACTACTGGAAAAACCATAGCCTTGAATAGACAGACCTTTGTCAGCAAAGTAATGTCTCTGCTTTTTAATATGCTGTCCAGGTTTGTCATAGCTTTTCTTCCGAGGAGCAACTATCTTTTAATTTCATGGCTGCAATCACCATACACAATGATTTGGGGACCCAAAAAATAAAGTCTGTCACTGTTTCCATTGTTTCCCCATCTATTTGCCATGAAGTGGTGAAAACGAAGATCATGGCATCTGGTCCCATCACTTCATGGGAAATAGATGGGGAAACAGTGGAAACAGTGTCAGACTTTATTTTCTGGGGCTTCAAAATCACTGCAGATGGTGACTACAGCCATAAAATTAAAAGATGCTTACTCGTTGGAAGGAAAGTTATGACCAACCTAGATAGCATATTCAAAAGCAGAGACATTACTTGCCAACAAAGGTCCGTCTAGTCAAGGCTATGGTTTTTCCAGTAGTCATGTATGGATGTGAGAGTTGGACTGTAAAGAAGGCTGAGCGCCAAAGAATTGATGCTTTTGAACTGTGGTGTTGAAGAAGACTCTTGAGAGTCCCTTGGACTGCAAGGAGATCCAACCAGTCCATTCTAAAGGAGATCAGGTGTTCTTTGGAAGGAATGATGCTAAAGCTGAACCTCCAGTACTTTGGCCACCTCATGCGAAGAGTTGACTCGTTGGAAAAGACTCTGATGCTGGGAGAGATTGGGGGCAGGAGAAGAGGATGACAGAGGATGAGATGGCTGGATGGCATCACTGACTTGATGGACGTGAGTATGAGTGAACTCTGGGAGTTGGTGACGGACATGGAGGCCTGGCATGCTGCGACTCATGGGGTCACAAAGAGTCGGACACAACTGAGCGACTGAACTGAACTGAACTGATGACACCAGATGCCATGATCTTCATTTTCTGAATGTTGAGCTTTAAGCCAACTTTTTCACTCTACTCTTTCACCTTCTTCAAGACGCTTTTTAATTTTTCTTCTCTTTCTGCCCTAAGGGTGTTGTCATCTGCATATCTGAGGTTATTGATATTTCTCCTGGCAATCTTGATTCCAGCTTGTGTGTGCTTCTTGATTCCAGCCAGGCATTTCACATGATGTACTGTGCATATAAGTTAAATAAGCAGGGTGGCAGTATACAGCCCTGACATCCTCCTTTCCCAATTTGGAATCAGTCCATTTTTCTATGTCTGGTTCTAAATGTTGCTTCTTGACCTGCATACTGATTTCTCAGGAGGCAGGTAAGGTGGTCTGATATTCCCATCTCTTTAAGAGTTTTCCATAATTTGTTGTAGTTCACACAGTCAAAGACTTTGACAGTCAATAAAGCAGAAGTGTATGTTTTTTTGGAACTCTTGCTTTTTTTTTTTTTTTTTTTCCAACAGATGTTGGCAATTTGATCTCTGGTTCTTCTGCCTTTTCTAAATCCAGCTTAACATCTGGAAATTCACAGTTCAAATACTGTTGAAATCTGGCATGCAGAATTTTGAGCATTACATTGCTAGTATGTGAGATGAGTTCAATTGTGCAGTAGTTTGAACATTCTTTGGCATTGCCTTTCTTTGGGATTGTAATGAAAACTGACCTTTTCCAGTCCTGTGGCCACTGCTGAGTATTCCAAATTTGCTTGCATATTGAGTGCAGCATTTAGAGAGCATCATCTTTTAGGATTTGAAATAGCTTGATTATCTCTGCCTACTGGCTGAAAAACAGCATGCAATCTATTGCTTCTACCAGGATATATCACCACCAGCTAGGGGTACAGACCAGGTAAAGAAACAGGGTATGGAGAGCTTACTCATGGATCTGCAAGAGGTCAACTGGGATAACCATGCCTCCCACTGGAGAAAAGCTGTCAGGGTTTGAAGAATCACTTATGTCCTTCCCAGGTGGCTCAGTGGTAAAGAATCCACCTGCCAGTGCAGGAGACACAGGTTCAGTCCCTGAGCTGGAAAGTTCCCCTGGAGGAGGAAACTGAAACCCATCCCAGTATTCTTCCCTAAGAAATCTCATGAACAGAGGAACCTCACAGCCCCCAATCCATGGGGTCACAAAAGAGTCAGACACAACTTAGAGACCAAACAACAAGAAATGTCCTTAGAGGGAAGAATCACATAGGGGAGATTCTCACTTTGCTAAGTTCCTCCAGAAGCCTCTGGTCTGCTAGTAATTGCTCGTCTACACCATGCTCTGTGTCACCATGCCTTTGTGTGTCGGTCTTTTCTGTCTGGGATGCAGCCTGTGTGCCTTTTTGGAAAACTTAAGTAGTATCTTCTCTAAGAAGCCTTCCCTGACCTTTCTAGGAAGATTAAGGCACTTATCCTAGACTCTCATACCCTTTAAATTTTATGTAAATAATAGTCCCTTGGACTGCAAGGAGATCCAACCAGTCCATTCTGAAGGAGATCAACCCTAGGATTTCTTTGGAAGGAATGATGCTAAAGCTGAAGCTCCAGACTTTGGCCACCTTATGTGAAGAGTTGACTCCTTGGAAAAGACCCTGATGCTCGCAGCGATTGGGGGCAGGAGGAGAAGGGGACAACCGAGGATGAGTTGGCTGGATGGCATCACTGACTCGATGGACGTGAGTCTGAGTGAACTCCGGGAGTTGGTGATGGACAGGGAGGCCTGGCGTGCTGCGATTCATGGGGTCGCAAAGAGTCGGACATGACTGAGTGACTGAACTGAACTGAACTGAATATAAATAATCTGTCCCTAAATCACTTGCTGAGCTTAACACTAATGGTAGCTATTTCCATTTCATGCCTTTTTTTGTAGATATTATCTAATTGTGTTGTACTATAATTGTTTATTTTCATGTCAGCTTCCATATTAGACTGTAAGCTAATTGATGGCAGAGACAAGAGTTTTTTTGTTCATGTCAACATTTTTTCATTGCTGGTTTTGTAATCAATTGAAATGTTCCCATGAGGAATTTATTAAGTATAGTTGACCCTTGAACCACATGACTTTGAACTGCGTGTGTTCACTTACAAGTGGATTTTTTTTTTTTTGTACTAAATGCATACTGCACAATCTGAGGTTGACTGAATATGTAGATGCAGAACAACAGATGCCCAGAGCAGACTGTAACTCAGATTTTCACTGCATGGAAAGTGGAGGGGTGGGGTGCCACGTTGTCCACAAGTAAACTGCATTCTCATTTGGGTCTTAAATGTTAGAACCATTTCTTTAAAGAGATGCTTAGGCATAATTCTGTTCCACTGGCCTTGCAACTCTTATCTTTTAAGTTGTGATTTGGGTATACCCATATCTCCTCCTCCATATCCTAAATATTGAGCCTCTGAACTAATCATATAATACGTTCTGGTTCTTTCAAAGGAAAGCACACATGGTCAAAAGTTGGCTTTTGATAGCTTGTTTCATGAAATATTTGAGGACATTTGCTTAACATATACTATAGAGGAATATCATTACAAACTCCTGCTGGGGTCTTCTCGGATGTATCTTGGCAATCTAGCTGCTCTTCACAGGATCATGTGCTTTGATTTAGAGAAACTAGACACTGACCAATCATTACCCCTTTCTACATATCAGTTTTGTTTCTTATATTGATTCCTGCATTTTGCTCACATGATGCAAGCTTTGATTAAATCCACCTTGACCTCTTGCAATTGCAATGCAGAGTATCAAGGCACCTTTGTTTTTCCAACAGTTTGAGTAGACGACCAGTTGGTTAATATTGATGTGGATTCTAGGCCCTTGGAGAGATGAGTTCTCATTCAAAAGAAGGACGCTTTGCTTGTCTGCTTGCGGGCAGAAGGGAGGTTTGGCGGTTGGTACAGCACTTCCCGGCTGCCCATCCCTACAGCTATGCTGCTGTTGTTTTGCTGCTGTTAAAAATAACTAGTTGGAGGGAGAGTGTGGGCTTGCAGTGGTATCAGACTATGTAGAGAGATTTAAAATGCTGTGAACGTGTTCAGACTTTCCCCAGCTCTCAGGAACCTCCTATTGCTTATTGGCTTCTCACAAGCGAGTATCATTAAGCACACAACATAGATCACAGGGGAAGGAAGGACGGCACCAGAGTAGGGATGAAGACTTTTTGTTTACAACGTCTTTAGTTACAACTTGTCTTTAGTTCAGTGATTTTGCTTGTTTTAGATCTAGTAGAATTTCTCCTATTCCCAGAACCTGGGGATGGTCGAGGGGGTGCTTCGTGTATGACATTAATTGACCTCGTGCCATTGCGTTTTGGCAAATGTCATGGCTATAGAAATGCTAGACTGCTCACAGTGGACAAATAAAGTAACAGATATTTATACAGTACTCCTATAATAGAGACCAACAACTGGTGATAGAGAGAAGCCTTTGTTATTTTCTACAGCAGCTGTATCTCCCGTTGTGACTGTAGACATTTTAGTTCCTAACTTTGAAGCTCAGTGTCCCTCTTTGTAAATTGGGGGTAATTTAGCACTTTGCTTGGCTCCTCACATATCATTTAGCTCATTATAGCCTATAGAGGTCAAGGTTGGCCTGGGCAAAAGTGTACCCCATGCAAAGTTCACATGCACATTGCTTGGAAGTCCACTTCCAATGCCAATTCTGTGCTTCTGGATGAGAACTCAGAGACAAGACATGGTGAGCCTCTGAATGTCTCCACTTTACTTTCAGCTCTCGGGTGCAGAATGAATGTCAAACTGGATTCCAGGGATTCCCCCAGCAGGGAATTGGCATGGGACATGGGTGATACAGTTTGAGGATTGGTAAGACTGGTATGGGGAGCAGCTGCCCAAATGGTGGTGCAGTAAAGAGTCTGCCTGCCAGTGCAGGAGAAGCAGTTTCAATCTCTGGATTGGGAAGATCCCGTAGAGGAGGAAATGGCAACCCACCCCAGTATTCTTGCCTAAAAAATTCCATGGACAGAGAGCCACCTGGCTACAGTCCATGGGGTCACAAAGAGTTGGACACAACTGAGCAATGAAGCACACACATATGTGGGTGATGGTACCGATGCTTCGTGAGTCCCTATTCAGGGGCCCAAATGACTGACCGGGTCCACGTCCTCCTCCACACACTTCCTGAAGGGCTGGCCATGGTTGTCTGGTAGGAACATGTAGAGGAACATGGCTGATGCTAAGACACAAGATATGTGAAGGCTTTTGCTCCTGCCCACTCCTAAACAGGAGTAAGAGTTTCCATTCTCTGGAGATGAGAAGAAGGAGCTTCTTTGAGAAGGGTATCTAGAAAGATATTCCTTTAGTGTTATTTTCCTCTAGAAGAAATAACAGAAATCCTCACTCTTTAGAAACAGAAAAGAGAAAAAACAGAGAAGGATTCCATAGATACAGTATCTGGCATATCAGGATGCCCTTGATAACTTTTGGAGGTGAAACAGGCAGAAGCTGGAGGTGAAGAAAGAAAAGAGAGAGAAGTAGAGAGGGTGAGAGAAGGGGGCAGAGCAGAGAGGGAGTTAGAGAGTCAGTAAACGTCTGCAGTAAAACACTTGAAATCAGAGTCAGCAACCGCAGCTCATAAAGCCAAATCCAGCCCACCACCTGTTTTCCACAGACCATGAGCTACAAATTGTTTCTGCATATTTAAATGAAAAAAATCAACTGAGGAATAATATTTGGTGCCGTGTAAAAATTATATAAGATCCAAATATCAGTGTCCATAAATAAAGTTCTCTTGGAGTGGGGCTCTACCCATTGATTATTGACTACCACCGCCTTTGCGCCTCGGCAGCAGAGTTGAGCAGGTGTGACAGAGGCCATATGGCCCCCAAATCAACAAAATTTACTATCTGCCCCTTTCCTGGCAGATTTGCTATCTGCTGACCCCTGCACTAGACAGCATCTTAAACGTTGGTCTGTCAATTGAATTTAGTAGTCTCAATTTCCCACAAGGAGTGCTTAGCAGTTCTTTGTTATTGTGTATCTTTTCTGGTAAATCGAGGGGGCCAGTGTTGCAAAGACCCAAACAGAAAGGCCTTCCCATTCTCTCTGGCTCTGCCCTGCCCCTCAGCCACCTGCATTCCTCATAGGTACATCTCACACTGCTCTTTTTGGAAACCAGCCTGCTTCCAATGTACGCGAGATTTTTATTTGAGCAGTCCCATGAGGACAATATCCAACTTCTTGAAATATCACAGAAAAATAAAGTTATATATGGAAATATGTGTGAAACGTGTTACAATGATTTCCATTTCTTACAAAGAAACTATAAGCGCAGCACAGCCATATTTGAATAATTGAATGTATATTAATCACAGTGTGATATGTCATGTTATTAAACTTCATCATAATAGTGACTGTCTGATAGCATATGGTATAGATCGTCTCTGGCTAATTAATCACACTTGTGGTATATGTTTTGTATTGCTGCAGTGAATACTGCTATATTTGAACAGTTGCTGTACCTCGGAAAGCACATATTAGGTATTCAAAGATGCCTGTTCTCCCCAGTGGCATTTTTCATCCTGTTAATGCTTGCAAAATGGCTGTTGAATAAGAAACTAACATTTCCCAACCTAGAACTGTCTTGATTCCCACTACTTTCCACCAACTAGATCTCTCTCTAATAGGTTCCTATATAAACTAGCCATTTTTTTAATAGGTTTTTTTTTTTTTTTTTTTGGCAGTTCGCTTTACTTTTGACTGGCTGAATCCTCATGTATTCCCCGAGGAACTTGTTACATAATCCAAAGGCAGGGTTTTTAACTCAAGGGAATCTAGTTCAGTTGGAAGGACAGGAATATATTGAGAGAGAGAGAGAGGGAGCAATAAAATAGTTATAAGACTGCCTCGCATAGAAGCTTCTTGTGAGCTCCAGGAGGCGAGTGGGCAGGTGCTGAATTGGCCCTGAGAGGTGGAGGGAAATCAGAGGCATGGTGAAGGGTTGGGTTAGGGAAGGAAGAGAGGCAGGGATGTTTTTCTGAACGACTGTGTATGAAAAGAAGACAGGAGCAGGTTCAAGGTCAGAGAGATGAAATGGCAAATGAATGTGTGCTGTGTGCTCAATCATGTTTGACTCTTTGCAACCCCATGGCCTGTAGCCCACTAGGCTCATCTGTCCATGGAATTTTCCAGACAAGAATACTGGAGTGGGCAGCCATTTCCTTTTCCAGGGGATCTTCCCAGCCCAGGGATCGAATCTGCATCCGTGTCTCTCCTGTCTCCTGCATTGGCAGGCAGTTCTTCACTGCTGCACCAGAACGTGTTTAGACCAAAGTGTGGAAGGAAAAGAAGGAAGAGTCTGTGGGTCTAGATGTGATCTGAGATGGAGAGGTCCACAGGCAAATATGGTTTTTCCTGCTAGGTGTGCTCCAAGAGAACCACTGTGCAAGGAGGTTGGGTGTGCCAGAGAAAGAGCTTGTCAAACAGTATTTAAGGCCAGGGATGGAGTTGGGTTTGTGAGCACACATTGCGTGGGCATTGGGAAGGAGAGAAAATAAAAGGAAAGGGGCTGTGGGGAAAGGCATTAATTGCTTCCCGCCTGTTCTGTAACCTGACCATAAACACAGTTTCCCCATCAGGCTTTTTAATGGACCGTTGAGGTGGATGTGTGGCTCTGTGCCCTGTCAGGAGTGATGGTATTGAGGTGACAGCCCTGGGGCTCTGCTTCCCCCCTTGCTGTTCATCATGTCTGAATTAAAAAGGGAATTGTTTGGACAAGTCTGCTAAGTGAATGTTTTTCCAGTGTTAGTGGGAGAGCATAAGGAGCTCCCATTGGATAGAAACAGCATCTAACCACCTCAGGCTGTGCCGGGAGAGAAAATTTATATAACATCATTCACATAGCATCTTTCCTCTGCTTCCCTGGTTTCCTGCATCTCAGATTGGTCTAAAGCATCTGTCCAAAACTGCCCAGGGTTGAACTTACCCTGCTTCCATCTCCTAAATTGTCTAAAATCATCAGTCCTGTTTGGACACTCTGATTTGGTCCTGCTCCAGCAAGATTGTGAGTGACCATGTTTTCATTTGAACGTGTGTGTGTGTGTATGTGTATACACGTGTGTGCTGTCAAAACATATGTGCATGTTCAGTCGCTCAGTCATGTCCAACTCTTTGTGACTCCCTAGACTGTAGCCCACCAGGCTCCTCTCTCCAAACAAGAATGCTGGAGTTGATTGCCATTTCTTACTCCAGAGAATCTGCTTGACCCAGGGATCAAACTCACATCTCTAGCAACTTCTGTATTAGCAGGCAGATTCTTTACCACTGCACCACCTGGGAAGCCACACACACACACACACACACACACACACTCACTCAAGTGTGTAGTGCTGAAGAGAGAGGAACTCTGGCTGTAGAGACTCTCCAAAGATCCAATTCCTATAGGAAAATGTTCAAGCAAAATTATCTGCATGAGGTTTTTTGCTTCTCTGTAAAAGTTACATTGAGCCACAAGAATCCCAGCTCCAAGGATATTGGTAGTTATTCCATCCCCAGTCTGTTTTCCAGTGGAATATACTGAGGAAGCCAAATAAAGGTAAGCAGAATTGTCCAAGGCTGTTATGCAGGACAAAGTCCAGTGAATAGTTTTGAGTCTGTACGTTTGGAAGGGGAAGAGGAAGCCACTGGGGAAGGGGGAGACCAGCAGCTCATCTCAGGGGAGAGGTGCTGGATTCTTGTGTGTCTTGGAGCAGGTCTCTCTGAGGCTGCCTAGTGGGTGGAGTGGGGGGTCAGTGTGGGGACTGCACACCTCAGCAGCAGAGAGGCCTGGAAGGAGAAGCTGACATGGGGCTGGAGAGAAACCTGCTCTGCCAGTAGAGAGGGTGGGGCCAAGGAGGAGAGAAATGGTTGTTGTGGCCCAAAGCATTCCTCGGTTCTGCTTGCTCCATTAACTCTGCGGAAGGAGGGCCTTGGTCTCAGCCAGTGCAGGTGTGAACGCTCAAGTCATCAGTTGGAAAATTGGGCCCTGGAGGCGGGAGCCGCCAGCTGCTCTGTGATGGGCTCTAATGCCTTCCAAGTCAAGGCTGAGCCCAGTAACCCTACCCTGGCGCCCCTTTCCCAGCAGTGTACTTGGCCCCCCACTGCCATCCTCCTCCCTCCAACCCTTTGCAGCTTCCCATGTAATTTGCTTGTAACAAGCCTCATAAAGTTTGATCGTGCTTGCTAGGCTAGGACTGCAGACAGACCAGTGGAGTGAGCTCGTGTTTCTGGCAGTGGAGCACGAGGGTTAATGCGAGTCCCAGAGGGAGCTGCCTGCCTGGGCTTTTTCAGGAATGGGAGGCAATTTAACAACCTTCAGGCTTTCAAGGTGCTGGAAAAGGAAAACCTGACCTGCTCTTGGTGGGCTATACAGCCACGTTCTTTGAATTCTTATGATTTTTCAGCTCCTTTGACAAGTCCCCTTCTCTCTTCTCAGACCTCATCTCCTGGGACCTTCAAATCCTCATGAAGCCAAACCTTTATTGTCATCTCATTGCCTTGAAACTTTGGCCCAACCAGCATTTCACTGTCTCTTCCATCACTCTCCATCCTCCCAACCTCTCTTAATTCCTTTTTAGTATGCTGTAGTACCCCCCTCTTCCTCCTTTACCCAAAATCCTCACCTCCCACTACCCACCAACCCCCTACTCCTGTCTTCCCCCTCTTTTCCTCTCTACCCCCCCCCCCATCTCTCTAGCTTTCCCATATCCTCTTACT
>SJXQ01003632.1:2793-276506 GCA_006408695.1 Aepyceros melampus | reverse complement strand
CCCCCCCCCCCATCTCTCTAGCTTTCCCATATCCTCTGTACTTTCCTGGACAGCTGCCATAGGCTTATTGGCTTGGCCTCTCAGTGGTACATGGACAGATGGACAGAGACCAGAGCAATGAAGCAGATAATTTCCCAAGGTGAACTAAAAGGCTTTACTCTTGATTCTTTCAATCCACCCAAGGCACTTCTCAATTTAGCAAACATGTGTGGTACATCATCATGAACGGCCACCATGTTAAACTCTGGGCCTTCACTCTAGACTGTTTACCTTGGAATCCGAATCACCACAACTTTTACTACGGATGTTATTACTAGACCACCTTTTGCAAATAGTACTGTTATTAATTTGCAAGCTTATTAAATGACTCTTCCAATATTATCCATTCAAATAAATGCACCTTTGTTGGGTACCTTCTATGTGGCAGTCATTATGCTAATCATTGGAGACATAAAGTGCTCTTCATGGGACTTACAAAATTCTTTGGAATAGTCAGGCCCCAGAATTATCATTGGCTAGTCCAAGATTACAGAGCTAATGAATGTACAACTTGGATTTTTTTTTTCCGTTCGAGCTAGTTTTTTAGTTAGAGCCTGGTTTCTCAAACTTGGTTGTACAACACTGGAATCACTTAGGCAACTAAAATATATTGCTGTCTGGGTTCCACTCCCAGAGATTCTGATTTCACCTCAATGGGGTATGGCCTGGGCTCATGATTTTTAAAAGTTCCCCCAACCAGTTCTAATATGCAACAAAGAACAGCCATCTAGAGCACTTTGTGAACTGAATCACCCCAAATTGTTTCTGTTTTTCTCGTTGCTTACACAGGAATGAGCCCTGTTCCCTCTGTGAAGCTAGAAACTTAGGTACATACCTGTGCCTCTTATATTTTCTATATGACCCATAAGGTTTAGCACAATGCTTAATGTGCCAGAAAGAGGCATCACTACTTGTTGGATGACTACAAGGAGTATAACAAGTTGGAGGGTGGGGTTTGGTGGCAGGAAAGATTAGCAAATGAGTCTCCGCTCCTCACCTGGCGGTAGTGGACCGGAGCGACCTGACACCTCTTAAAAACTCCACACAGCAAAACGGCTGCTTGTTTCTTTGTTTTTGGCTACACTGGGTCTTCCCTGCTGTGCGCAGTCCTTTTCTAGTTGTGGTGCACAGGCTTCTCATTGTGGTAGCTCTTCTTGTTGCGGAGCAAGGGTTCTGGAGCATGTGGGATTCAGTAGTTGTGGTGCATGGGTTTAGTTGCCCCGCAGCATGTGGGGGACAGTCCCTGAATAGGAACTGAACTCGTGTCCCGTACATTGGTAGATGGATTCTTAACCACTGGACTACTGGGAAGTCCCTGGCTCTTCTTTAGAGTTCATTCCTTTACTTGCCCTCTCTCTCAATTTCCCCCACTATTATCTCTCGCAGGATTCCCCAGGAATTGTCTCTTTCCATTTAAAATTTTCTACTTTCCAGACTAAACCAATGCCAAGTTAGCTCTCTAGAACACTATCCTCCTGTCAAAGCTAGCACCTGGAAGCCAGGCTTTGCCACCAGCACAAGGAGGATCCAGGCCCTCTGCTTTCCCATTGTTGCCCATGTTGCCCAAGGGAGCCACGGATGTGTTCAGTTCAGTGGCTCAGTCGTATCCGACTCTTTGCCACCCCGTGAATCGCAGTACGTGNGTTCTAACTGTTGCTTCCTGACCTGCATATAGGTTTCTCAAGAGGCAGGTCAGGTGGTCTGGTATTCCCATCTCTTTCAGAATTTTCCACAGTATATTTTCCTAGTTTGGGCTTAATACTTCAGATCAAAAGGCTGTAGATAAGACCTCACTGTTCCCTTTGTAACAGTTTATCCAGGTGTCTGGATGGCAATAGTCTCAATCGTATTGATCATGGAAGTAATACCTAAAATTTGATGGCATATGTCATAACATGTAATCGAAAATTAGGAAGTCAATTTGATTTGATGATATACATCATTTATTCGGTCAGTCAGCCGAATAGATACACTGAGTACTTTCTTTTTCTACATATTACTCTAGTTACTGGGTATCATCAGGAAAATAAGATAGGCAAAATGCCTGCTCTCATGTAAGTTACCTTCTAACTGGGAAAGGCAGAAAACAAACGAGTAAACAAATCAGTTCAGTTCAGTTGCTCAGTGGTGTCTGACTGTGCAACCCCATGGACCGTGGCACACCAGTAAACAAATAAATACATAATATTATAGATGTTTACAGGGGCTATAAAGAAAAAAATGAAGCAGGATAAGAGGAATAGTATTGGAAGCATGAAGGTCACTGTTTTTTATAGGTGGTCTTTAATAAGCTGGCAAAGACCTAAGCAAAGTGAAGAAGCAAGCTATGCAGCTGTCGGGTAGAAGACATTCTTTGTGCTTCAGGGTATAAAGACCCTGAGGTAGAAACATGGTTGGTAGTTGTGAAGAAGAGCTAGGATATGGAGCAGAGTAAGTATAAGTAAGTGTTAGTCACTCAGTCGTGCCTGACTCTTTGTGACCCCACGGACTGCAGCCCACCAGGTTCCTGTGTCCATGAGATTTTCCAGGCAAGGAACTGGAGTGGCTTGCCATTTCCTTCTCCATATGGAGCAGAGGAAAAGAATTATAGTTGTAGGAGCTAAGGTTCCAGAGGTGTCTGGGAGCCTGCTGATGGATGACAGGCCATTGTTGCAGAAGAAGCTGCTGGAAAAATTAAGAAGGGGCAGAAAACATTGGAGAAGATGGGAGTGATCCAAGTAAATCAGTCCTGTGGAACCAGCTGTGTTCTTGAACTAAGCAAAACAGCCTACTTAGGTGCTAATCTAAAAAAAAAAAAAAAAAAAGTCAAGTTTGCTTGGGATAATGCATAACTGGAATGATAATTCTGCCACACCTTCTCTAGGGAGAATAGAGGACTCTGTACTCTTTTACTTGGTTATGCATTGTTATCTACTCAGTTTCCCTTTTCAGGAAAGTGGTCAATTCCTGCTCTCAGGAGAAAATAATACATATTTATGGCTTTACGTCTCTAACTGAAATAATTTGTTTTAGAAGATATTTACTACCCCCCCTCCTCGCCACCAAGGAGCCAAATCTGGAAGGCTTCAGCTGAATCCCTAGAGTTGGTTTCAGTTGGCTAATGGGAACATTGTGCGGATATGACTATGGAGTTAAATCATGTTGTTAGCACCATAACCCCAGGCAGTAGGAAAGCACTGATTCAAATAGAAGTTGAAACACCACTCTGACCTTTCTTAGGTTTCTGGTGTTTACTGCTTTAATATCCAAAATCCTGTCCTGCCATTGGAATAGGAAGAACTGTTAGGAGTGTTGAGAGCTGAGAGATTTATAACTTTAGCTTAAGTGATCATTCCAAAGCTATCTAGAGCAAGTAGGACTTTTTAACCCGTTTTGAGTCTTAGAGTGTTGGACCTTTTTTTCTCATTTAAAAAGTCCATATATATGAAATCATTTAAGGAGGTTTAGTGACCTCTCAATCCTGCCAGTGGATTCAGCATAAGTTTTAAATGCTTCTAGGGATCAAAAATAGAATTAGAAATGAGACCCGAACTTACTTCTGCATGTTGTAAATAGCACAGATTTGGGAAATAAAGAGATATGTGTTCATTTCCCAGTTTTGCCACTTAGAACTTTATAATTTTGGACAGGTCACATTCTCCCACAACCTTCTCATTTATAATGTAGGGATATTTATAACTCTTTCTCTCTAGTTTTATCTCAGTGTTAAAGTTGAGATAAGATGTGATCAAGTACTTTCTTAACTGTAAAATTATAAATAAATATTATTAAACAGCTTTAGGGATTTAAAGAATCATTCTGCAGTGATTTTATGCACAATTTGAATGAGGCACGTTATTCCAGAAATAGTTGCACAAATCTAAATCTATTATTATGGGACTTCAGGGCCCTGCTTTTCTGCTTGTGATATTTCTTGTGACATCTGGGAAGCAAAGTGTCCCTAGTATTAAGCTCATGTTTGTTCCCTCCCCACTCTCCTTCCACCTACAAATCTGAAAGATCATTGCATGACTCTGCCTGACATATTTGGGCCTGAGCCTTTGAAATTTAATGAAATTGTTTCTTGTTTGCCTTAGAACACCAAATTACTTTATTCTCAATCATTTACAAAGTAATGAACAATAGCATCTGTTCTTCAGTAGTTTTCAGAAAACACTATTAAGATGTTCTCAATAAATAAGTTCTACAAATCTCTAAGTCTTATCTCCTGGAGCAGGAAACTTTAACAAGTGTTTATTGAATTGTGCCTAAAAGGTATTATGATTATTTTCTGTATCATAGTATCCTAAACACAGTTTAAAAAATTTAATCTACAGTTATCATTAAGAACTAAATTTATAATGTTCTTTAGTACAGTGATTAGCAAAATAACTTTTGCTGGGTACAATCCCCTTGACTCTACACTAAATAAACACAAATTACTTTCAAGGCATCTAGATTTTTTGCTTTCTTCCTAGTGTCACCAGTGGCTTCCTGGTTGATCTCCTTTCAGCGTAAGCCCTTACTCACCTTTACTTTTAATTTATTTCCTTTTATAATGCTTTATAAACTAACAATTTTAGTGCTACCTTCAGGCTTCTTGCCACATCATCAATTTATCAGCATTATATTACATGTGTTACTTTTAAAAAAGACTATTTTTTACTTACAGGATTTTATGAGGAAATTATATCACTCTTGCATTACCAGTGTAATTGTCTGTTATGTTTTAGTGTACATTAAAACAAATATATAAGGACTTCTATTTCTAGTCAAGATGAAGTAAAAAAGAGTAGGTTTATAGTCCTGTCTGAAGCAACCAATAAAATGGACAAAATGTATGTAATAACAGTTTTCAAGACACTGTATGTCAGGCAAGGAAGGATTCCTGGGAGATGAGAAAAAAACAAGTTGGATCTATGATTGCCCCAACTTACTCTCTTTGGAGAGTTTCCTGGCCACAGCACAAGGAGGGGAAATCAAAGAGGAGCCTGATATACTCCCTGAGTTGAGAATATGAAGCTCAAAGTGTCTATAGAGTTCCTAGGGCAAGAGATCCTGAGAGAGAATAGAAAAGAGAATGCCAGAGATCTGCAGAGTGTCCCCCTTGATAAATTAATCAGTAATTAATTCAGTTAATTACTTATCAGTGCGATATTATACTGGAAATTCTAGGAGGCATAGTATGGCAAGAAAAGAAAATGTCCTCTAAGTAGGAAAAAGGAACTAAAGCTCTTTTAATTGTGAGCAACATGAATGTCTATATAGAAAATCTAGTGAAGTCACCCAGTCATGTCCGACTCTTTGCAACCCCATGAGGTATACAGTCCATGGAATTCTTCAGGCCAGAATACTAGAGTGGGTAGCCTTTCCTTTCTCCAGGGGATCTTCCCAACCCAGAGATCCATCCCAGGTCTCCCACATTGCAGGCAGATTCTTTACCAGCTGAGCCACAGGGGAAGCCCAAGAATAGTGGAGTGGGTAGCCTGGCCCTTCTCCAGCAGATCTTCCCAACCCTCCAGAATCAAACCAGGGTCTCCTGCATTACTGGTGGATTCTTTACCAACTGAGCTATCATCGAAGCCCTAGAAAATCTAGTGATATCTACCAAAGTGGTGGGGGAAACTATTTAAGAAGTGAGTTCAGCAAGATTATAGCATGTAAGATCAATAGTTTATGTATTAGCAATGAATTTTTGTTAAAATAAAAAATCAAAGCCATTTAGAATAACACAAAAATATGAGCTACTTAGTAAATATGCAAAAATGATATGTATGATCTATACATTAAAAACTATAAAACATTATTAAAAGAAATTAAAGAAGATCTAAATAAATATATCCATATACTGTGTTTATGAGTTGGAAAACTTGATATTGTTAGGATGTCAATTCTCCTCCTATGGGTCTATGGATGAAACACAATTCCAAATCAAATTATAGCAGGCATTTTTGTCAAAATTGAAAACTCATTCTAAAATACATATGGAAATACAAATGATTTAAAATTGCAAAGTAACTTTGAAAAGGAAAAACTTGGAGGACTGAGACTACAGATTGTAAGAATTATAAACCTGAAGTAATCAAGACAGTATGGTATTGAAATAAAGGTAGACAAATAGATCAATGGAATAGAATAAAGAGTGCAGAAATAGATCAACTCATATATAGACAGTTGATTTACAACACATGATCAGATGCATTTCTGCAGAGAAAGTATTAAATAAGTGATCCTGGAACTAACAGATAGACATATGAAAAAAAAATAAAACAACTTTGATCTACACTTCATACTATACATTAAAAAATTGCTAGTAAGCAATATACAAAATAATTAAGTTGATTTTTGGATCACAGACCTAAATGTAAAACTCAAAACTACAAAACTTCAAGAAGAAAACATAAAACAGAAGAGAAAACCTTTGTTTCCTTGTGTCAGGCAAAGATTTCTTAGGTATGAAACCAAAAGCATAATCTATAAAAGAAAATATCGATAAAGTGTATTTTATCAAAATTGAAACTTTGAGTCTTCAGCAGACAGTGCTAAGGGATTGAAAAGACAAGACATAGATAAGCCATCTATCTGATAAAGAGCATAAATCCAGGACTTAAAAGAACTCTCAGAATCAATAGTAAGATAACAAACAACTCAATTAAAAATTAGACTAAAGATTTGAACAGACACTTCATCAAAGTAATATACAAGTTCACAAATAAACACATAAAAGATGTTCAACATCATTAGTCATTAGAGAAATGCAAATTGAAATCACAATGAGATATTACTACACATCTTTTGGGATGTGAAATTAAAAGACTGACCATGCTATGTCAAGGATATAGATAATAGAACTTTCATATTCTCCTTGTGGGACTGTAAAATGGTACAACCATTTGAGAAAATAATTTGTCATTTTCTTAAAAAGCTAACTAAATAAACAGTCATTCCACGCCTAGATACCGAAGAAAAACGATACCATGTGTTCTTATAAAAAACTGCACATGAATGTTCATATATGTACAATTTATTTACATTGACATTTATTTCTCATGGCCCCAAACTAGAAATGACCCAAACAAACGTCTGTCAAAAAGTGAATAGGTAAACATTGTACAGCAATACAAAGGGGAACAACACTGCCATTATTAAAAAAAATGCACTATTGATACGTGCAACAACATGGATGACTCTCAAAGTAATAAAGCTGAGTTACAGAAGCCATACCCCCCAGAAATCATACTGTATGATTACTTTTAACAGACTTCTAGGAAATGTGAGCTTAGATATTGTAACAGAATACAAATCTGTGTGTCTAAATATATATCTTAACATACGGACATTTTATTACATTGATTATACCTCATACAGTTTAAAAAATATTATATAATCCTTATAAAATGTTGGTTCACAATGTATATACCACCATCAGGGAACTGTTGCTCTCTGTATCTCAAAAGAGGGATGAGACAAAGAGTTTGCTGCTGCTGAGTTGCTTCAGTTGTGTCCGACTCTGTGCAACCTCATAGACGGCAGCCCACCAGGCTCCCCGTCCCTGGGATTCTCCAGGCAAGAACACTGGAGTGGGTTGCCATTTCCTTCTCCAATGCATGAAAGTGAAAGTGAAGATGCTCAGTCCTATCCGACTCTTAGCGACCCCATGGACTGCAGCCTAGTAATTTCAATTTTGCTAAGTCATATTCCAACAGTGAACTCTATTGCAAGCGTGTCCGTCTCTCTTAGTAAGTAAAGGGCCCCTGGGAGACTGGCTTTTCATGTTGCTCAGGCATTCCTTTCAAAGGCAGAAAGCAGTTTTGGAAGGCAGTGGAATAGTGTCAGCAGACCAAGGTTGTTGCCCTGTTTCACCTTGCCTTCATTTGTTCGTGTGTCTGAGAAAGTCTTTTAATATCCCTGGACTGCATATGGAAAACAAGGAGCTTAAATTTGATCCCTAAAACTTCTTCCATGACTGTCATTTTGCCTCCAGGTTGTAGCTGTGTTTGAAAGGATTGAGGTGACTGGAAGTTCAACCACCAGATGATAACACAAAGTATAAGGGAGAGGAGTTTTATGATTTTAAATAAAAATCAAATAAAGGCAATTCAAACTTAGAAACAGAATAATTATAGTGATATTCTGTGGTGACATAGTAAGAGTTGAATAAAAGATTTGCTAATCTCTTTCTCTATTTTTATATTTAAAAAAAAGAATTTTTAAAGTACAATCTTCTCATCTAGGAATGGTGCCAGGTTTCTGTCTTAAGTGAATTTTTGTGGGTTTTCTTTTTCTTTGTGCATTAAAAAAGAAGTTAATACTGTCCCACCCAACTCTAGCAGAGTCCTACTCAACTCTAGCAGAAATGGCATTTGCATAAATGATGACAACTTGTACTCCTACCATAGCTTTTGTGATTCCATTGAAGCGTATTTCTTTTCTTTCTTTCTTTCTTTTTTCGTTTATTTTTGAACATATTTCTTAACAGAAGGCTGACTTACCTTGGAATATCAGGGACAATTTTTGAGTAATTGGTAAAAATGAAAACCTAAGTCAAAACCCAACCTAACATACTTGGCATTTCTTCCAATGAATGAAGACCTATTCACAGCCAATGCTGAAAATTAAACGGAGCAGATTCTTCTGACAGAAAGTACATAGCTATTTTCCTCCAAGTAACAATTGAGAACATTGATCAGAGTTTCTGGTCTTTTCAGACTGTAGTACTTGTTACTATGACCTGCTGGACTCCCTAATCACAGTACAGGCACTAGGTGGCTGGAACTAACTGGAGTTACTTGAAAATCCATTTCTAATAATGAATGTCCAATGTAACAGTGTTTTGCTGTATGTTTTCTTCTATTAACCTAGTGAGAATCTGCTCCTTTGTCCAAAAGAATGAATGCAGGCCAGATTTTAGGGCTTCCCAGGTGGCACTAGTGGTAAGGAACATACCTGCCAATGCAGGAGACATAACAGATACAGGTTCTATCCCTGGGTTGGGAAGATCCCCTGGAGAAGGTAATGGCAACCCACTCCAGTATTCTTGCCTGGAGGATCCCATGGACAGAGGAGCCTGGCAGGCTACAGTCCAAGAATCTGCTCCTTTTCGCAAAAGAATGAATGCATGCCATTTAAATAAACTGGATAAGAGATATGTTCTATTTATGTTCTTTCACTCCCTTCATAATCTCTTTTCTCCTTCACCTTGAAAAACCAATAGTCGCACATTCCCCTGCCTAATAAATCATTAATATTTCAGTGTCAATGAACTTGGGTTTCCCAGGTGGCATCCACCTAGGAAGAATCTGCCTGCCAATTCAGGAGACACAGGTTCAATCTCTGGATCAGGAGGATCCCCTGGAGAAGGAAGTGGCAACCCATTCCAGCATTTCTTACCTGGGGAATCTCATGGACTTGGTATATTATTTCCAGAAATTCAACCATGTCCCTATGGTAGAAATTATGGTAGAAATATATGGGGAAAATACTTTGGGACAAGAGAGTTTCTGAGGTTCTCTATCTTGCTGTTTTGAGGCCGTCCCTGGCTTTTGCCCTTCTTCTATTCCATAAAAATCTATTTTTTATAATGTAGTTCAATAATCTAATTGGAATAATTTCAAATTTTGCATCTTAACATGCCTAGCATACCTATTTAGATATAAAGCTAAAATATTTAGATATAAAGCTAAAATAATATATGTGCTGCCAGTTTTTTTTACTTTCATTTTTTACTTTACTTCATTTAACAAATACCTGTTACACACATGACTCTAGAGCCAGACTGCCTGGGTTTAAATAGAACCTGTGTTGGTTATTTGCAATGTGACTTTGGAAAAATTATCTAATGTCTGTATTTGTCTATTTCCTCTTATGTAAAACGGAGACATTGGGGCTTCATCATAGAGTTGGTGTGAGGTTTAATGACAGTATATAAAAATGCATAGAATAGCACTGTACACATGAGGACTATACATACAGGATATCACTACTACTGTTGCTGTCTCTTCCTATATAGGCACTAATCTTATTCATGAGGGCCGCACCTAATCAACTCCCAGAGTCCTCCCCTCTAAATACCATCACTTTGAAGATTAATGTTTCAACATACGAAGTTTTTGGAGGGACACAAACATTCAGTCAATAACAATATATAATCTCAAATCTCAAAAAATCTATGAGAAAAGTTTATAGGTAAGGAAACAGAATTGTTGAGTTTTAAATAATGTGCAGCTGGTTATTGCCTAAGCCAGTATTCAAACCCAGTCTTCTTGATTCTAGCGCGTGCACACACACACACACACACACACACACAAACATATGCACACACAATTGTTTCCTGCTATACCATACCATGCGTGCATGCTAAGTCGCTTCAGACATGTCTGACTCTTTGCGACCCGGTGGACTATAGTCTGCCAGGCTCCTCTGTCCATAGGATTCTCCAGGCAAGAATACTGAAGTGGGTTCCCATGCCCTCCTCCAGGGAATCTTCCCAATCTAGGGATCGAACCCACATCTCTTATGTCTCCTGCATTGGCAAGCAGGTTCTTTACTCCTAACTCCACCTGGGAAGTCCTACCACCAGTAACTAATTCTACAGGAGGACTCAGGGAATACCTTTCAGAGGTGATGTTTAGGTGGTATCTTGAAGAGAGAATGAGAGCTGTTCAGTAGAGAATGGGAGAGGCATTTGTGATGGAAGAAACAATAAAATAACAAAAATGAGAAACCGTGCAGCTGGCCTTGTTCTTAGCCAAGCAGGTGCTGTACCGACCCTGTGGATCTGTGCTCAAGGATATGGGATGGGAAGGCTGAGGAAAGGACCAGGGCATCTAATGACAAAATCTACTCAGGTCCATCCTCCACAAATGCCAGAGCAGATCCTGGAGGAAGGACCTCGGTTTCTGTGTTTTTCTCTCCACTGTATGAATGCAGAGTGGTTCAGCCCACAGTCATTGATCTAAGCCCACTTCTTCCACACAGAAGAGTCATATTCCTTAGGAGCAATACTGCTAGGCATTTTGATAACTTCCTTTAGAAAAGCAGAAGGCAGTTTTTGTGGATTTGATTTGATTTCTTCATCAGAGGATGTTATTTGAGATTTTGCAGGTGCAGAGTACCATCTCTGTGAGGCACAGGCGCTTTGTTTATTTGCTCACTGTTCATGACTCCACCGGGCATGTTGGTGCATCTGGTTAAGCCCAGAGAAGAAACATTTGCAGGATCAAGCCTCATCATCTTATCAATATGCCAAGATGTTTTGAATGTAAAGACAGGGAATATTATCAAGTGGTTCTGCTGCTTGAAGGGTCTTTTTCTGTTTGTTTTAAAATGTGAATTCTATTTTCTTAGAAAATATTGTGTGGGTCTCTAGTATAAATAAAGTGTTATAATGAATTTTAATTGCATTTAAGCAGGCCTTGCTAGTACCAAAAGATGCTAGAGAGTGGAACTGAGATCATTATAAAAAATATGAATCTAGAGATAAGGACTAATATAAAAACAGATTTTGGTAACTGCCTGGAGTAAATTGAAATTTGGTCTCAATGCTAATGTTATTGAATATATTCAAGAATAAAAGACGGGCTTGATCTTGGTTATTGCTCCATGGAGATAAACTCCTCATCCATGGAAGATGAAATAACCCTTGAAGGGTTCATGCCATTACTGTGTGGTGCACAATAACAATACAACAACAAATTAACAAAGTAAGGGTCTATTATTGGAGAATGATTTCACATCAGCTTCGGAGCAGTTTACTCATTTCATAGTCAGTACAATAAAGAGCATTATATTTCTCCAGCACCACTGAGGTGTGTGTGTGTGTGTGTGTGTGTGTGTGTGTGTGTGTTTGGTCACATAAGTATGTTTTCATGATAAATCAGTAATGTCCCTTTATCACAAATCAAGTTTCTAATTTCACTGATCTTGATCTAAAAAAAATTGTAGAATTTCATAGAACGGATATAAAAACAACAACTAGAGGTTTGTAGGCTTTTAACAAATTAGTCGTTTATTCTTGTAAATGGAGAAGGAAATGGCAACCCACTCTAGTGTTCTTGCCTGGAGAATCCCGTGGACAGAGGGGCCTGGTGGGTTACAGTCTATGGGTTTGCAAAGAGTGTGACACTACTAAGCAACTAACACACACACACACTCTTGTAAAACCTGCTCTGAACTCCTAAACTGGGGCATTTAGTAGGGCAGAAACTCAGCTAATAAATAGGGGCTTATATATACCAACCCTGTATTTTACATATTATTCTTATATAGTTGCTAAGACCCCAGGAACTGTAGCCTCCCAGGCTCCTCTGTCCATGGAATTTCCCAGACAAGAATACTGGAGTGGTTGCTGTTTTCTTCTCCAGGGATCAGGGTTGCATCTCCTACATTGGCAGATGGATTCTTTACTTACTGAGCTACCAGGGAAGCCCCACTTTACATATGTCATCATATAGCAGCTACTAAATAAATGTTCAGAAAACTAAGATCATGGTATCTGGTCCCATCACTTCATGGGAAATAGATGGGGAAACAGTGTCAGACTTTATTTTGGGGGGCTCCAAAATCACTGCAGATGGTGACTGAAGCCATGAAATTAAAAGACGCTTACTCCTTGGAAGGAAAGTCCTGACCAACCTAGATATCATATTAAAAAGCAGAGATATTACTTTGCCAACAAAGGTCCGTCTAGTCAAGGCTGTGGTTTTTCCAGTGGTCGTGTATGGATGTGAGAGTTGGACTGTGAAGAAAGATGAGCACTGAAGAATTGATGCTTTTGAACTGTGGTGTTGGAGAAGACTCTTGAGAGTCCCTTGGACTGCAAGGAGATCCACCAGTCCATTCTAAAAATCAGTCTGGGTGTTCTTTGGAAGGACTGATGCTAAGGCTAAAACTCCAATACTTTGGCCACCTCATGCGAAGAGTTGACTCATTGAAAAAGACTCTGATGCTGAGAGGGATTGTGGGCAGGAGGAGAAGGGGACAACAGAGGATGAGATGGTTCGATGGCATTAATGACTTGATGGACATGAGTTTGAGTGAACTCCGGGAGATGGTGATGGACAGGGAGGCCTGGCGTGCTGCGATTCATGGGGTCGCAAAGAGTCAGACACGACTGAGTGACTGAGTTGACTGAACTGAAATAAATGTTGGAAAACAAATTTGGAAAACTGAATTGCAACAGTAATGCTGAATATAGGGTCAAACATTTGTATGTTTTGGGGATTTGATACTCGAGATATTCTGTTAGCAAGGGTTTATTTTCACATGCCCTCTAGTGATAGCAGCAAACCACAGACCATTCTGTCATTACCACCAGTCTCCATAGACAGACCTGGCCCTTCTACTTAAATATAACTTTTGATGTTTACTTTATTATATCACTTTCACAGAAATTTGGCAGATGGAAAGGAGATGAAAATTCATATTTCTAATGCAAAAATTGGTTCACCTGTACTTGCATTTTTAGTAAAATACCTAAATGATTGGACAGCTAATATTTAATAGTAGAACTGTAGCTGTATTAATTATTGCTATTGAGCTTAGTTTAGCTGTTGCTGATTCAGACAATTTGAACTTTAGTTTAAATATAAATTTTAAGAGAATGGGATCATGAGTGGCTTCTTTAGCTTATCAAACCATTCTGTTTATAATGTTTTCCGTCCCAAATGGAGGTGGAACCTTATCACATATATGACTTAATGCTATTTTGGTTACATGATAACATCCATCATCTAAACTTCTGAACTACTGTACATTTCCTAGAAAATCACCATCAGATTCTTGTGTTCCATGGATATAGTGGTATACCTTGACCTGTCTCTTCACGTACCCTGCCCAAATGTCAAGCTGAGAGCCTCTTATTCCTTATTAGTACCTGATGCTTTCTTGGTTCTACCTCTCTATACTTCCTCTTCCTTCTAAAGAAAATGACCCCCTCCACCCCATTTCCATGTGTTTATATCTTATCTCTCTTTAATGTTTTAACTCAAATGTCAAAATTCTTTGCGGAGTTTCCTGATTCATACATTGGATATGATCACTCTCTTATCTATAAAATATCTCATATATTAAATATCAGTTTGATCTCATTTTGTGATACTATCTTTTCTACTCTACCAATAAGAACAAAGCAACAATAATAACTATTAAGCCTTGTTTTATAATGTGAAAAATTCCTTGTGCACATTACCTCATGCAGTCCACAAAACAACCCCATAATGCAAGTGCTATTATTATTCCTAATTCACTTAGGAAGATTCTTAGAGCTGGCACAATAATTAATTCAAAATCAAATGGATGCTTTTACATCTGGAATCTTAATTCATAGACCTTATTCTTAGCCAATAGGCAAGACTGTGCTTCCTGGCTGTACCTTCTTTTGCTTGTAACTTATCACTTTCTACTTTGTTATGTAATTACCTATGACCTGAATTACTATAGTTATTGTTCCTTGAGGGCTAAAATTACATTTTATTTTTCTGGTATTTTAAACATGACTCAACTCAGTGTTTCACACAAAAGTAAGGGTGGGCCAAGCCTATTTGGTGAACAACTGAAAAATTTGGAACCTTTCATATATCCTTTTATAGCTCTGACATGGAAGATTTCTTGAGAGAGGAAAGTACTATGTTTAACTGTCATCAAAATAAAGTGGAAAATATAGCTTTGTGCAAAAGAAATGACATGTTCTGAAAGAATAAAATTAAAACAGGATTTTAAATCCATTATCTAGTCTATCTGAAAATAAACAAGGACAGTTGCCTGATTAAATGAATAAATGTCTTTAAACTTTCACAGTCACTGTGTAATAGTCACAAACATACAGTTTGGATATCTGTTTCCCACTGAAGTGAAAGATTATACTTGACTAAAATGAATATTAATGAAAAATAGATAATATTAATGATATTTTAATAATTAATAGAAAACTAAATAACATTTCCTATTTATTTATATTTAGATCATGCAGAGAGATAACTGACCAATTTTCCTCATTATGACTGTCACTAAATTTACAGAGCCTCAATAACTGAAGGAGGAGAGGGTGTTGAAGATAAGCTATCTTATCTGAAGACTAATAACATTTTTGTCTTTAACAGGCTACCTTATCTTTACGACTCTGTTTTAGAAGCTCAAGAGAGTAGTAACCTTGAATAAACACTGCTATTTCCAACATCATGTCCTGAGACTGATTCAGAGAGGAAGTGTCTCACTAGAAGGATGGAATGTAGCTCTGACTTATGAAGTAGCAGGTGGGGACTTCACCTTCTGAGAGTGAAGAACCTTTTGATTTATCTCAGTCATCCTAAATTCACTGCTAATTTCACAGTGAAACTAGGGGCTTACCTAGTGGCTCACATGGTAAAGCATCTGCCTGCAATGCAGAAGACCTGAGTTCGATCCCTGGGTCGGGAAGATCCCTAGAGAAGGAAATGGCAACCCACTCAAGTACGCTTGCCTGGAAAATTCCGTGGACAGAGGAGCGTGGTAGGCTACAGTCCATGGGGTTGCAAAGAGTCAGACATGACTGAGCAACTTCACTTTCTTTCCTTTTCACCATGAATGCTAAACAGAGTTATTTTAAACTTTCTTCAGCTAGGGGCTTTCCTGGTAGCTAAAATGGTAAAGAATCTGCCTTCAATGCAGGAGACCTTGGTTTGATCCCTAGATTGGAGAGATATCCTGGAGAAAGGAATGGTAACCCACTCCAGTATTCTTGCCTAGAGAATTCCATGGACAGACCATGGGGTTGCAGAGAGTCAGACATGACTGAGCAATTAACACTTTCTACTTTCTCCACTATTTCCAGCTTCAGCTGGTTTCTTCAGCTATCTCCTGTTTATTCATGAGGTTAAAATAAAAGAAAAAAGATGAGGATGAAGGCCTATTGATTGATTTAAAAATTATATTCTTAAGGGTATAATTGAGCAGTCTGTCATATAAAACTTCCTGAACATTAAGTATATTCCCAATATTGGATATATTGTGCTACAATGATCCAGTCACCGAGGAGGATTTATTCTGATTATTTCCCACCTATACATAGTTAACATCATGTAAGCATAACGAGGCTGAATGAATTTTCATGAAATAATTGTTGGATGTATATATTGTTTGGATACTGGGACATCAATATCTCTGACTAGTAATCCTCCATACATTATTTGGTCTACATGGCCAAATAATGACACAGCTGAAGAGTGTTGTGAGAAGTATTATTAGGGTCCTGATTTGCTGCTTTATTTTCTTTGGACAGTTTTATATATATATATATAACACACTAAATTGCTTCAGTTGTGTCTGACTCTTTGCAGCCCCATAGACAGTAGCCCGCTAAACTCCTCTGTCCATGGAATTTTCTAGGCAAGAATACTGGAATGGTTTGCCATTTCCTTCTCCAGGGCATCTTCCCAACCCAAAGACTGAACCTGCATCTCTTATGTCTCCTGAATTGGCAGGTGGTTTCTTTACCACTAGCACCACCTAGGAAGCCCATTTATACATATACATATATATATATATATGCTGCTGCTAAGTCGCTTCAGTCATGTCTGACTCTGTGTGACCCCATAGACGGCAGCCCACCAGGCTCTGCCATCCCTGGGATTCTCCAGGCAAGAACACTGGAGTGGGTTGCCTTTTCCTTTTCCAATGTATGAAAGTGAAAAGGGAAAGTGAAGTCACTCAGTTGTATCTGACTCTTCGTGACCCCATGGACTGCAGCCTACCAGGCTCTTCCACCCTTGCGATATATATGCTACTTTCTGTCAATTCTGTTCGTAAAGAAATCTTTATGATCAACATTTTCAGATTACCCCAAGGGCCTCACAAAAGACACTGAATTTTTCGATGCAAATTACACTCATACTTCCTAAAGAGTTCTTTTTTTTTATAATGGAGGCTTTAGATTTCTTTAACCTGCATCGCATTTCTGAGTACATGACCATACTATGGGACTTCCAAGGTGCCTCACTGGTAAAGAATCCACCTGCCAGTACAGACGATGCAGGAGATTTGGGTTTGATCTGTAAGATCCCCTGGAGAAGGAGATGGCAGCCCACTCCAGTATTCTTGCCTGGAAAATTCCATTGGCAGAGGTACCTGGCAGGCTACAGTTCAGGAGGTTGCAAAGAGTCAGACACGATTGAGCGACTCAGCACATTTCACAGCCCGCGCAAGGAACATGCTAATTTCATCTCTGACTCCACCATAGCTCCTAGGGCAATATCCTAAAAAGGTTGGGAGTAAATATTTGTCAGAAAAAAAAAAAAAGTGAATAGTTATTTTCCTAAAGGCAATAATGAAACCAGTTTTGTACTAATTTGTATTGTTTAAAATATCGAATAAGGTTGTCAAGATTGTTGCACACAGAATTTTTTTCTATTTTTATTGAGGCCATTGACATGAAGACAAGGACTGTGCAGACAATTATGAAGGACATATCTTTAGATAAGTAGTTAGAATGAATTTCAAGGTTTTGAAACATATGTTTCACAAGAAACTAGACTTTAAAATATTATTTAGTTCTTTGTCTGTGGAGTTCTTAAATCATCTTCACTGATAAGCACTCACTCTCGCTCTCTTTTTTAATCTTTCAGTTTCTAAGGTAACTTTTAATGTTCTGGCATCTTTCCATGGTCTTTGATGTGCTAGTACTTTTCTCATAAAGCCCGTTTTGAGGCTCTACTTTGGTGATTTAAGAACAGACAGAAGATGTAAACAATGCACCTTCCTCATTGAATGTCATAATAGTTTTCAACACACAGGTGTATTGCTCATGATTCTAGTGATTCCAACTCCTACTTTTCCCAGGGTAGAAAGAATATCGATTCACAAATACTCTTCCTTTAAACTTAACTATATGGTTTTTCCAGTAGTCATGTATGGATGTGAGAGTTGGACTATAAAGAAAGCTGAGCGCCGAAGAATTGATGCTTTTAGTGAGCGCATCTCAAAGCCTTCGAGAAACATGGCCATGCTCTTTGTCCCACACTGTCTGAGCCCGCACCAAAATACCTGTAACTCTCCTTTCTTGGTAATATGGGCTCTTCCAGCAAGCACCTCAAGACTCTTCCAGTTTCTGCTCTCTGCCCAGTTCCACATCCACATTGTTAGGTACTTGTTACAGCAGTATCCCACGATCAATACCAATTTCTGTCTTAGTCTGCTGAGGCTGCTATAACAAAATACCACAGACCGGGCGGCTTATACAACAGGAATTTATTTCTCACAGTTCTGGAGGCTGGGAAATGTAAGACCAAGGTGCTATCATAGTTGTTTCTGTTTGGGGAGGGCTCCCTTGCAGATGGCTGTCTTCTTGTTGTACCTCACATGGCAGACAAAGATCTCACGTCTCTTCCTTTTCCTATAAGGGCAGTAGTCCCATCATGAGATCCTCTCATAACCTCATGTAACTCTAATGCCTCTCCCAAAGGCCTTTTCTCCGAATGCTAGTGCAATGGGGATTCGGGCTTCAATGCATAGATTTTTGAGGAGACACAAATATTCACTCTATACTCATAGGTAAGGGCTTCCCAGGTAGCTCAGTGGTAAAGAATCCATCTACCAATGTAGGAGATGCAAACTGAATCCCTGGATCAAGTACATCCCTGGAGGACAAAATGGCAGCTCACTCCAGTATTCTTGCCTGAAAAATCCCATGGACAGAGGAGCCTGGCAGACTACAGTCTATGGAGTCGCAAAGAGTTGAATGCAGCTAAGCACACATGCATATAGATAAGATATCTTCTATATCTGTGGTTGGACAATGGGATTAGAGTCTTTATCTCACAAGAACTCAAAGGACCATTTGTCAGCAAATCCTTACCCCTCAAAACTTCTTGGTTCTCAAACAAAGTACCATAGTTCCATCTTTCAGAATGTAGAGTTGTGAGAGATGGAGGTAGGGAAGGGTCAGATTTTTGCTTTTAAGGAATTACTGGAAATGATTCATTTATTCATTCATTCAGTGAGGGGGACAGTAGGTTGTGGAAGAGTGGCAGTTCGGTTCAGTTCAGTTCAGTTCAGTCGCGCAGTCATGTCCAACTCTTTGCGACCCCATGAATCGCAGTACGCCAGGCCTCCCTGTCCATCACCAACTCCCGGAGTTCACTCAGACTCACATCCACTGAGTCCATGATGCCATCCAGCCATCTCATCCTCTGTCATCCCCTTCTCCTCCTGCCCCCAATCCCTCCCAGCATCAGGGTCTTTTCCAATGAGTCAACTCTTCGCATAAGGTGGCCAAAGTACTGGAGTTTCAGTTTTAGCATCATTCCTTCCAAAGAAATCCCAGGGTTGATCTCCCTCAGAATGGACTGGTTGGATCTCCTTGCAGTCCAAGGGACTCTCAAGAGTCTTCTCCAACACCACAGTTCAAAAGCATCAATTCTTTGGCACTCAGCCTTCTTCACAGTCCAACTCTCACATCCATACATGACCACAGGAAAAACCATAGCCTTGACTAGACGGACCTTAGTCGGCAAAGTAATGTCTCTGCTTTTGAATATACTATCTAGGAATTGAGTGCAGCACTTTCACAGCATCATCTTTCAGGATTTGAAACAGCTCAACTGGAATTCCATCACCTCCACTAGCTTTGTTCGTAGTGATGCTTTCTAAGGCCCACTTGACTTCACATTCCAAGATGTCTGGCTCTAGATTAGTCAACACATCATCATGATTATCTGGGTCATGAAGATCTTTTTTGTACAGTTCTTCCGTGCATTCTTGCTGCCTCTTTTTAATATCTTCTGCTTCTGTTAGGTCCAGACCATTTCTGTCCTTTATTGAGCCCATCTTTGCATGAAATGTTCCCTTGACATCTCTAATTTTCTTGAAGAGATCTCTAGTCTTTCCCATCTGTTCTTTTCCTCTATTTCTTTGCATTGATTGCTGAAGAAGGCTTTCTTATCTCTTCTTGCTATTCTTTGGAACTCTGCATTCAGATGCTTATATCTTTCCTTTTCTCCTTTGCTTTTTGCTTCCCTTCTTTTCACAGCTATTTGTAAGGCCTCCCCAGACAGCCGTTTTGCCTTTTTGCTTGAGCGCAGGCGGCGGAGGCGGCCACCGCACTTGAGCGCAGGCAGCGGAAGAGTGGCAAGTAAAGGATAAGTTAGAGAGGAAAGCCTGTGGCATATCAGGAAAGCCCTCAGGTGTCACATTGGAGAGTCTGGGCTTCTTGTCACACCCAGACTTCTAGACTCAGGGAAGTGACCAGCCAGTCTCTGCCACAGGATCTCTTCTGCAACTAAGCATTTGGGATACAAGGGTGGCTTCAAAAACAACTTCTCAAGTGCCCAATTGATTGTCAGATGGCAATGCCACCTCCACCTATGAAGACACTCTCAGGTCAAAGCTTCAAGGACATTTCTCCCATCATGTTGAGCTTGTCTTCAATAAAAGAAAAGAGTAGGCGATCTCTAGCTGGGTATTATACTCTCTTTGAGGACTGCAGTTATATCACTAACCTATTTTAAACAAGGACTCACCCACCCCAGTGCCAAAAAAAAGAAAACTTATGTTTCCAGAGGCACCTGCTGTATCTATTCTCTGTTGATGCCAGAGATTTTTAGGAATGAAGTGTTCCATAGCTGAAATTTTTAAAATCCCACCTAAAACATGGCTCCATTGTTCTTCTGTCTGACACTACAGCTTCTATTCTCTCCCATAAGCCCCTTCTTAACAGAAAAAGGGCAAGAATCATTCCAGAGCTGAGGCCAGAAAAGACCTCACTGAATATATCTGTTTGCATCATTATAGAAGTCTCTAGAAATTCCATGTGTTCTGTTTGCTGAAAAGCCTTGAGTTCTCAATGAAGTTGAGTTTACAGATGCTCCGAGGGAATTTTATGTCCCTCACCACACACTCAGGGACAGGCACCCTGACTCTTTTCTCAATGTGTGTGTGTGTGTGTGTGTGTGTGTGTTGGTCGCTCAGTCATGTCCAACTGTTTGTGACCCTCATGGACTGTAGCCTTCCAGGCTTCTCCATCCATGGGATTTTTCAGGCAAGAATACTGGAGTGGGTTGCCATTTCCTTCTCAAATATATATATATAGCTTTTGGAGAAAGTATAACACTTATTTCTGTTAATTCTGGGCCATTTTCTGTTTACCTAACTTTTTTCCAGTCCAAGTTTGCCATTCAGTCTCTGCCATAAGACAGTCACATTCAAAAGTAGAAGAAGGAACTATTGAAAGAGAAGGAAAGGATTTCTGGGCGAGGTGCCTGAGACTGCTATGAAGGGTAGCAAGAACTTTACAGATTTTATCCTCATGACAATCAGGGAGGGGAGGGCAAGTAAAGCATCTCCATTTCACAAATGAGGTTACAGAAACTCAGAAAATTTGAATAATTTCCCCGAGATCACAAAGGTGGGAAGTAGCAGACTGGGTTCTACAGGTGTGCACACAGGGCAGGCTCCTAATTAGTATCTGTGGATTTGAAATCCCGTGTATCATATTAGCTAGGGGAAGAGAAGGCTTTCTCTGATTAATTTTGGAGAGTGATTAATGAGGGATGTAAAATTTGATAAAAAGAATATGCCATCAGATTTGTAAAGTGCTTTTCTACCTTAGAAAACCTTCTGCAGCTCTTTTCTCATAAGACAGAAGGACCAAATGAAGTATGGATGTTCAGGCAAAGAAACTGCCACTTGCCAGGATCATTTAATGAATTAGGGACAGACTATGGGATGAACCCAGGCTCCTGGCACCTAAGTCAGAGACTTCAGTACTGCATCTGTGCTTCACAAGTTTTGTTATTCTTCAAAAGTGGTACAGATCTCCAGAGACCACCCCACATCCACTGTATTACTGTTTCTGGGATTGGGGATGCTTTGTCCTGGCGCCAAGTTTGTGAACATTTGCACTATTTTCTTGTTTTTTGGCTACTTAGACATGTTCTGGAGCAGTCAATGGCACCCCACCCCAGTACTCTTGCTTGGAAAATCCCATGGATGGAGGAGCCTGGTAGGCTACAGTCCATGGGGTCGCGAAGTGTCGGACACGACTGAGCGACTTCACTTTCACTTTTCACTTTCATGCACTGGAGAAAGAAATGGCAACCCACTCCAGTGTTCTTGCCTGGAGAATCCCAGGAATGGAGGAGCCTGGTGGGCCACCGTCTACGGGGTCACACAGAGTCGACAGGACTGAAGCAACTTAGCAGCAGCAGCAGCAGCAGACATGTCCCTTCTGTGCACTGAGGGGAAACCCCTAAGCCTCCTTAAGACACTGGTGTCTTTAATCCATACAGTGACTATTCAACAACAGAAACAGGAAAATACCCCTTGTTGGCTCTCATTTTCCACAAACCTCACTGTTAGCTCATTCTTCCTTATGTCTAGCTATAGCTTTTTTTTATTCAAGTGTTTTTTTTTTAGTTAATTTTCTCATCATTAGGAATAGACAACATATGATTGCCATCTTTCTTGTAATAGCAGTCCCTGTAATTGAAAGCACCTCTTTTTTCTTCAGAATCTTCTACCTCAGACTGAATTCTTGCCCTTGTAGCATCAGAGTTATGAAGTATTTTTAGACTAAGGCAATTCTGAGTTGTGGACCCTGAGGAGAATTTCAGAGAGACGTCCTGAAGATATACTTTTTTTTTGATGTGACAAATTTTGATTAATATTATTAAAGATTCACACTAATTTCACTTAAGAAAACATACATTTCAACTTCCTTTTGTTGCCCTATATTTCATTTTTTAAAAACCTAACCTAAAGTTATAAAGCATATAAAATTGAAAATAAATTTTAAAATCACTGATCACAGTGATATACTATAAAAATCACTGAAAGTGACTAGACTTCTTTTACCCATTGCTCAATCCAGATTTACAGCTGCCCAACACCTAGAGGGAAGGGTGGGCCAGACAAGCTCATATTTTTTCTCACTTTTCTGTAACCTCTTTCCCCTCTTAAAGAAAGAAAGTGTCAAGTAAAAAGTGAGAAAACACCTTCTCTCTTTACCCCCATCCAAAATAACTCAAACTATTTATTTTACCAAATCCCTAGGAGATAATTCTAGTTTGGACTTCAAAAGAGTGTTCTTGTGTATATTTCCTCATGTCATAAAAGATCCCAGTGATGTCCTGGGTTGGGGGGACACATCTTTGGGAGCTATAGCAAGGTTAACAGAAAGAAGCAGGGATCTCCATCCACAGTCAAGTCACTTTGACCACATCTTCCTCCTCTTGTGGTTTGGTCGTTAGGTTGTGTCCAACTCATTAATGACCCCGTGGCCTGTGGCCCCTCTGGCCATGGGATTCTCCAGGCAAGAGTACTAGAGTGGGTTGCCATTTCCTTCTCCAGGGGATCTTCCCTACCCAGGGATTGAACCCACATCTCCTTCACTGGAGGTGGACTCTTTACCACCTGCACCTCCTGGGAAGCCTACTCCTCTTCCAGCACTTGGATAATAGTTGTGTTCACTTAGTCGGTGACACCTCTGGTAGCACTAGGGGCTTGGGACTTTCTTGTCTCTCTTGTTGTATTCTAAAAAGTTTATTAAATGTATGCATTAGCACCAGATTCAATACCCAGTCAAATTCTAAGTTCTGAATCCAGCAAAAATAAATTATAATAATGTGTAGTTAACTGCTGTTTATTTCCTTTTATTCTACCTTTTCCTTCTGCTTGTTAGAAAATTTTAAATATTTGGAAATAGCCAACGAAAAAAAATAAACTCATTGAAGAAGGTGTTCATGTCAGCACAGTTTTCCTTCCCAGTTCTACCAACAGAAGCTCCACAGGCAGAATTATTCAGCAAAGAAACCTGGAAGCCCCGTGGAGAAGGAAGTCGTGACATTAACACATGGGATTGGCACGCAGAGTAAGTGCCTGTCGGCAGGAAATATGTACAGACATGGTGCTTTATGACCCGTAGATGCCACTCTTCCCATCACCAGCCAGCTTTATCTGGAAAGCCCATTCTGCCTGATGTCTAAATGTCACAGACAAAAAAGAGCTTTTTTGTTCCTAAAGAATAATTTCCTTACTCAAGGCTTTGGGCTGTCAATGCATAAAATTTACAAAAACAACAACAACAACAACAACAACAAACAAACGTACCTGGGAAAGACATCAATGGCAACACCTTCCTCTAGCTCAGGGGATCAGAGCTGTAAAGGAAGACACGACAGACATAGCCAACCCCTTTCCATCACAGCCAAAAAACAAATGTGCCTTGCAGATGCCTTGGACTGCAATGGACATTTGGCTCAGGACTGCCTACATTTGTTTCACAGTCAACCTCACACATACCCTGACAGGAGCAGTCAAATGGTCTCTCTTCTGCTGTACTCTGAGCATATACACACTCAACTGAGCAGACCGGATGTTCCACTTTCCACCCTAGGAAATTTCAGGAAGGGAAAATGCACAAACATCCCTGCCACCCAGTAAGTGTTCTTTGAGGACCATGGTTATAATGGCTTTACAGAAAGAGATGGATGATTGAAAAGCAGTTTCTTCAAATTAAGACATCACTATTCTGTTGCAGCCTAGAATGCCAATCAGATCAAGACAACATAAGCAAACTCCTTGACTCCTTAGACTATGAATTGATGAGATACTATCTGGTGTCTCCTGCTGGAGGAAATGTCTTGAATCTCCACATGCACATGTTATCACAGAAATATACTCAAGAGGCATGCCCAAAGGTTGGCCTAATGACACACAGTTTCTGGTGGCTTTCTCCCTTCCTTTTTTGGCATTCCTACTTTCCTGCCTTCCCACCTTCTGTGTTGTTGTCCAAGAATGACTCCCTCTTTAGACCTGAACTTTTGTTCCTTCCTGGGGTGATTCCCATGGGAAAGCAAGTCCTGCTTGCTTTCCACCAGCCTAATTGGAATTAAGTTAACCATAGCTGGCTGTTTCACGTCGCAAGTTTTTGTGCTGGTATCATTCCCGGTGACATTATCCTTTAAAACTTTTGTTGATTTTGCAAAATCTGAAGAAATGGCATTTTGGCTGTGACAACAGAGTTAGGTCTATAGGAGCCTACAGGCAAATGGTGATCAGGAGTTCTCATTTCTACACAGACTCCTGAATTCTAAAGCTCTTTCTTCAAAAGATGATATCTGTATGCAATTCTTCTTTTCAATCTAATCCAGCAAATGTGTTGCTGGTAGTAACAGAACTATGTTCTGGTACATCACTGACCCAGGTACTACAGAGGAATGAAAGAGGTATGTTTTGTTTTCTTCAAGGCACCTGTTGGTGCAGATGAGATTTGACAACACATGAAATGGCCACAGAGCAGTAGGATAAAACTCAAAATCAGACACTAAATTCTGTTGCAGAGCTGACAATACTACACAAGTTCAAAGTGCGATCAATCAATGTGAATGGCTATTCTGGAGGGTGAGCGGGTTAGCAGTTGACAGGCAGAAGGGGCAAGCCATGCAACGTATGGAAAATGTGCTCAGCTATAGTAGGAACCAGAGCTAACAGAAAGCTGATGCTCTGAGCTGTCTCTAAGCACTGAGTGAAAGGCTGCCTCTTTTAAATTGTATTTTGTACCTTCAGATGGCTCCCAAGGTGAAGGTGAGACAAGAAGCCATGTGCCCATGAGAAGGCCATCAACACTGTCCGTGCTGGTGATCTCAAAGCCTGGTTCTCCACACACAGCATGAGCACATAGCTGCCCCAAATGGGAAGTGAAATATTTCCAAATGATCAAGTGCCCAAGGTCAACTGTTCCATCCTGAGTAGGCCAGTTAGCTCTGCCTGTTTCACGACATAAGTGTGCTTTCTAACACCAGGTCAACTGTTCATGTTAGTTATAAGAAGTCTAGAGAAGAACATAAATGAGTTGTGAAGAATCTGCCACCACTGTAAAAATATCCACAGTTTTACACTGGCTGTTTACCCATGTTGTGTTGGCAATCTCAAAGCTTTTTTAAAAATCTGTTTGTTTTTGTTTCTATAGAGCACATCATTAAAACATACTCATAATAGCAGTACAGCATAGTGGCTGAGTGTAGCAACCCACATTGCTGGGTTAAAATCCTAGCTCTTCTCTTTAGCTGAATTACTTTAGACAAGCTACTTGATGCAATTGTGCCTCAGCTTCTGCCAATTTGAAAAATAGGGATGATGATAATAATATTTTAATAAGATTATTTGGGGGAATAAATGAGATAGTACCTGTGCAAGGGTTAGAAGACTGCCCTGGTATGTTGGGCATGCAATAAATAGCAAGTCATCACTAGGATGATGGTCATATTCATCCAAAAGCGATCTTACAGAGCATCTAGTTAAATAATACCATTTTTACAAATAAGGAAACTCAATTCTCCAGAGGTAAGTGACTTTCTGAGGCACATTATTTAAGTGGGTACTAGTACCCTTGGCTCTTGACTCATTAAAAATACAATGTACGTGCATGCATGCGTTATCTCATTCATTAACAAAACACATTCACATCTATTATTCCCCAAACTCTCCCTGTTACACCACGTTGCCTCTCCTAAACTGAATGCTGAAACATTTTTCAGACACCCAAGTATCAGAGTTCCACAAGCTATGGTTCTCAGTGAGGTCCGGAAAGAGGTACTTGTGTAGTGAGATGAGGGAAGGGCATGGAGAGGCCATGTCCCAACATGGCAGCAGACGAATATGAGGCCTTTGGTGCTGTGGCAAAGTTATGTTCCATTATTAATTTGCTGCTGTGTTAATTTGGTCATTTTTATGAGCAGCAGAGAGCATTCCTTTGGGGGAGCTGCATGAGATATGCCGTGAGCCCAACTGTCCCAACAAGCTGTCAAGACAGTGCCTGTTTCTCTTTGGTGCATAGGGGCCATGGCTACAATGACACTAGGTTTGCTGCATTTTTTTCTTTCTTTTTTAAAAATATTTATTTAGCTGCCCTGGGTCTTATTTGTGGTACGTGGGATCTTTAGTTGCAGTGTGTGAATTCTGAGTTGAGGCTTGTGGCATATAGTTCCCTGACCAGGGATTGAACCTGGGCCCCTGATTTGGGAGTGCAGAGTCCTAGCCCCTGAACACCAAGGAAGCCCTATTTCTTCTTTCTTAAAGAGCTTAATCTGGCCTTCATGAAACAGTATCAGCTTGTCTTTGGTCACTTGAAGTCCACCTCTTCCTCCTCCCTGTCCCTTGCTTGAATCATCCCACCTCCACAATGACTAACCAGCTGTGTCACAGTCATCCATTTAGGGGTGTCCTTTTGATGGAGTGTAGCTGTCTTGTACAGGCCTCAAACTCCTCGGACACTTCTATTTTACTTCAAGCAAAAGGAGAAACTATGTTTTACCAGAACTTCTTCAAGGGGACCATTGTACATTTGAAATGAATCATTTAGGGTGGTGAGATGAGACTTCACATTTATGTTACATTACATAATAGTAGCCTAGTGGAGTATTCAAATTAGGGGCAGAATTACATGTGACATTAGAGGAAAAAAGGGATGACTCCAGATGTGGGAATTCTGTATGAGGCACACAGTGGAAGTATAAGAGAGTTATATCTGGTAAGAAGACTTGCGGCACTTTGCTATGGGGCAGGGGGTGAAATATAAACTCTGCTTTCTGTTTTGCTTATGGTTCTTCAATAAAATCTATTCACAAACATGAACAGGATTTCTTTTGAAAAACAATGAAGAAGCTGATATTGACATACAGTCTGGTAAAGACAAGACAAAGACATTCTGCCCAGTTGGTGGAAACCCAGGGCAGGAGAGAAGTTGAATAAAAAATGAACTGAGCTACCCAGTGACAATGTAAACAGTAGAACTCTTCTTTCCAACAATGATTAGCTAATCCTTAGTAGGAATGACTGTCCTAATTTTGGAAACATTTTTCTTTTTGTCCACAAGATGTACATTATAGATTGAACTGTGTCCTTCCAAAATACATAAGTTGAAACTTTGATCTCCAATGTGATAGAAAGTGGAGATAGAGACTTCAGTGAGGTAACGAGTTCAATGAGGTTGTAAGAGTGGGGCCCTAATCTGATAAGATTGGTGTCCTTAGAAGCAGAAGAAGAGACACCAGAGAGTTCTGTCTCTTTCACACACAAAGGAAAGGCTGTGAGAGGACAAAATGAGAAGGCAGCTGTATACAAGCCAGAAGGAGGAGCCTCTTCCTAAAACCAGTCCTGATGGCAACTTGGCCTTGGACTTCCAGCCTCCACAACTGTGAGAGAAGACATTTCTATTGGTTGAACCACTAAGTCTATGGTATTTTGTTATGGCAACCTGAGCAGACTAATACAATGTGTTGTTCCATTTAAAGACATGCTTTCTGTCATTGTTGGCTATGGATTTATATTAATTTTTCCCACTTATGCTTTTACCTAGAATACTGTTCCAATCAGTGTCCTCTCCTCTCCTGTCATCTTAACTCTTTATATAAGCCTATTTAGCTGGTGGACAGGAACGGTTTTCAAATGTGCTGTAGTTCTAGTGTCTCTCAGTGTTTATATCAGAGTGCCACAGAGGAGCATGTGTATGTAGCTGTGTTTATCTATGTATAAGTTTGTGTGTATTAATCGTATACACATGGTTAGTTATAAGACATAGGCTTATGTACTATAGGAGCTGGCTTCATAATCCTGAAGTCCACAGGGCAGGCAATCAGGAAGGAAGAGAACAGTTATAGCTCCAGCTGCTGCTTCATGTCAATGAGATGAGTTGGCAGACCTGCAACAATGATGTGAGTGTAGAAATCTCAGAATGTGGTGATATTTTACTGTTTACTTTCTCTTCTGCCTGGAATCTTTGCTATTCAAGAAGGGCTTAGTCTTCAAAAGGCTTCCACCTAATTCATTTGGGCCCATCCACAATACTCTTGCTTTTCATTAGTTCAAAATCAACTGATTTGGGGATTCAATTGCATCTGAAAAACCCCTTCACTGTAGCACCTAAGACATGTTTGGTTAAATAACTGGGAATGGATGTTTGTATGTAACAAAATGGCTGTTGTCTCCCTTTGACACTCCAGTTCTCCTGAAAGAATCTCTCTTGTAGCCCACCATGGCCAGAAGCATACTAAAAAAGGAATTCTAGGGAACGTAGTTTAGTTTAGCCAGCTGGCATGTTACAAAACCATCGCAATGTTCAACACTTACATATGTTCTGTGCTCTCATGTTTTTAATCCCACAGCAGATGTAGGGCTGGTTTATCAAGAAGAAATTCTTCTCTGCATTCCATGGAAAGGACCATTAACCTTTAGAAAGACACAGTCTTCTCTTCTGTTCTTCCTTTAGTTGTCCTTCTTGAGTGTGAATCCTGTCTGGTTTCACCATGTAGGTTTTTGACTCTGTTTGCTGGAATGTCCTGGAAAGGATGGGCCAATCCTCTTATCTTTGTAGTTTGCTTTGTTGCAGTCTTTCCAGGTATGAACTGGGCTTGAATAATGGCTTTTCCATTTACAAGCTATAAAATTGGGCCAACCCCTTACATCCCCAGGGTTCAAAGAATAATCCTCTCTTAGGGTTGCTCTGTAGCTCAAGTGACAAAATAGAGGTAAAACATTGTGCTGCCTACACTGAGCACCATAATCATCATCTCAATACTTTCCAATTTTCTTTAAGTCTTTAAGGACAACCATAGAATAAGTTCTTTACCCAGAGCCAGAGCTCAGAATTTATATCAGCTGGTTTTCTGCTCACCCCACCAAGAGTTATCTCCAGTTTCTAGTTACTTGAAGGGCTCTAATTGATATCAACCCTTCACCATTTTCTCTGAAATATTGCCTACAGCACTAGCAGAGGCAGTGATAAATATAATAATGATAATTTCACAAAACCTCAGTGTGTGCTAAAGGAGCCAATGACAATCTGAACAGCAGGAGAGAAAGTTTCTTCCTACCAATTAATGGGAAGCCAAGTCTAATTTGCCACCTGCTCAGCACTTTTGAACCTGTCAGGGAAAAAGGAAACCAGTGAACCTTCATCTTGTCACTAGTCTTCTTGGGGACTGCTCTCTAACACAAATGAAAATAGCATTCATTAGAGTAAAAAATAGAAAGCCTGTGTCAGCTCCCTCTATTCTCTTCTTGGCTAGAAGTAAAGTCCATCCTTGTCAGTGAGGAGGTGGTTCCGAAAGCCCACGGACCCATATGCTCATCTCCCGATGCTGGAGAACGAATATTGCCTTAAACTCTTTAGAAAAGTTTAGAGTGCTATTAGTTTTTCTATGACTTATGAGTCAAGGGATATTATAAGAAAGAGTTATATGGTTTCAAACTTCTAAATATGAGAAAACGCTCCAGAAGCCAAGATAAATTCCAAGTAAATAAGGTAGGACTTCAGAGAGAATTTTTTCTTTTGGCTCTCCTGATCATTTAGAATAATAATACAAACCTTTATACAACCTATCATTAGTATGTACTTAGTCACTCAGTCGTGTCTGACTCTTTGTGACCCCATGGACTGTAGCCTGCCAGGCTTCTCTGTCCATGGGATTTCCCAAGCAAGAATACTGGAGTGGGTTGCCATTTCCTTCTCCGGGGGATCTTCCTGACCCAGGGATCAAACACTAGCCTCCTGTGTCTCCTGCATTGTAGATGGATTCTTTACCCACTTAGCCATTGGGGGAGCCTTCGTTAGTGTATTTCTTGTTAAACACAAATAAAAATAAAACAAACCCACAAACCCCTTGCCAGTATTATTTACTAATACTTCAGTGTTATTGCATTTCTTCGCATCTGGTACTTTGCTTACTTTGTTTACAATTAGTGAAGCAGCCAGTAGTTTCTTAGGCTACCTGGACCTCATTAGGTATATCATTTAAGCCTGTTTGTGTGTTGAATCAGAACATTCCATATGATCACTTGTTTAAGCCTCTGGGCTACTCATGGTCATAAAACCATGAGGTTAAAAATACAGATTAGATCTCATTCATTTAGCAAGTCATTAATTCAGTGGATATTTAGTAAACCTACCATGTGCCTGGAACATTGCCAGGCAAAATTACTTACATCCTAGAAATTTTGCCTTACATGAAGGTAATCATATACTTATGGCAATAATATAGAAACTTTATACTATCAATTTCTAATTTATTGATGATGCATCTAATCAGAAAGAACAGGCTCTTAGGGAACATTTCTCACAAATTATGGTAATCTAATCTCACCTTATCCTCATACCTTGATTAAAATTGCCTCCTTCCTTTGTAATGAACTCTGAATCCCATCATGGTGCCATTCTTCGGAACTGGCATATTACTTTGGAATCTTTTTGCAACAGCAACCCCTCAGGGGCTGGGACTCCCAGAGGTTCAGGGACTTCTTTTCCTTTGTCCCCTTTATTATTGGTCTATTCACCCTGTCTGCAGTTTAGAGCTAGATGCTCGGCTCAGGAGTAACCAGATATCCTCTCTAGCAGCTTCTCCCTTGACTCACCCCATCCCATAGTGAAGAAGGGATGATATGATATGATCAACCCAAGTCAAGGAGTTTATAGAGCTACAGTCTGAGTCTACTCGACTCTTTGGGGATTCTTCTTTTGTGGTCCTCTTTTTCATAGGGTGTCTGTTAGAGCATGGACTGCTCTGAGAAGGCCTGAAGTGTGTGGCTTATGCCACTTCTAGTGTTAGGCACTGGGGGTTCTTGGGTCTCACTGCTCAGGAATAGCACAGGACACAGTGGCTGAGGAAAGACAGAACCCTGAGTCCTGCTTGTGTCTCTAGCTCTTTATTACCAGCAACCCGACTTCTTTTAAATTAGAGGGACAAGCTTCATTTGTCTTTTAAATCTATGTCTCATATTCTTCCTGACAGCCCTGTGTGTTCTCTGCCATAGGCTAGGCTGACATAGAAAGGGCGAGAAAAGCCACATAACAGAGCCTCAAGACCACTTCCTCTGAAATGACAACATTATATATATTCTCCGCCCCACCTTGGGAAGTCCTTCAAGTTTCTATCTTTCTGATCAGTACTTTATTTGCAATCAGTGACTCAGGTTGCCTCTAGCAACAGTTTTAACTTAAGTATATTATCAGGCATACCTTCTCCTTTCAAGATTTGTTTTCCATAAGCTTGTATCTCTTACCATAGAACATTTTCCAACATGTATAAATAGGAGACAATGAATCTTAACAAATGGGAGACAAAGTATTTTTTTTTTTTTTTTTGGTCAGATCAAATCGCCATACAGGGACATGTTATTGGACTCAAATAATTATTATAGGATTATCTCTCAATTTGTGTGTATATACATACACAGATAAGTACATGTTTCATATATATATATATACACATATATGTGTGTGTGTGTGTGCTCAGTAGCTAAGTCATGTCTGACTCTTTGCAACTTCATATATTGTAGCTCACCAGGCTCCTCTGTCCATGAGATTTTATATAATATTACATAAGACAATGTAAATATTGCTCTTGCCTGTCTATTATATTAGAGACAGCATGGACAAAATAGAAATAGACTCAGTTCACAAGATATTAGGATGGAAAAATAAAAATTAAGGTAAAATAAGAAAAGCTAATTGAATACATTTATCTTGCTACGTGTTTTCTTCATGTGTAGACATGAAACCAGCCAGTAGTTTTCTTAGGCTACCTAGACGTCATTAGGTATAACATTTAGGCCCATTTGTGTATTAAATCAGAATACTCCATACTATCATCTGTTTAAGACTCTGGGCTGCTCAGGTCCAAAGAAATTCAGGGTAAGAAGGATAAAAATTTCCTGAAATTCAAAAAAGTCTACTGTGACAGCAGTCTGTCCCTAGACCTCTCCTCTCAGGAAGAAGAGATGAAAGGAAACACTCCAAATTCAGAATACTCTAATTTGGAACACCACTTGCAATTGGAGATATAATTTTCAAATGCCATTTACAGCTCTGCCTTAAATAAGTCTCATATATGATCATATATATTTTATGATTCATATATATATGATTATATATAAATATAATTCACAGGCAGAATGCTTTTAAGGCAATGAGTCACAATGGGTAAAACCTTTATAAACTTTACATCTCAAGCTGGGGAAGTTTAAGAATGACTTTGAACTACTTAAGAGCCTTACAGATCAAGTACAGTTGGGCTAAACTCAAAGTCTCATGAGAACAAAACCTCCTGTGATTGGTTTTGTCCCTTGTCTTTGTCCTGGCAGGGCCATCTAAGACAGATGTTCATAGATCTTTCTAGATCCAGAACAGCCCTTTAATCTCAGTTGCATCCTCTAGCTGCAGTTTTACTCATGAACTCTTTAAGACATAGCATAGACTCTTTCTAGAACTGGTTAAAAACTCCAGAGAATCCACCTAGACTGTGGATGAGGATTATTTCTATCAAAATACAAAAAGTTTTAAAGGTGTATGGATATTAATTTTTAAATGCAGAATGCCATGAGGCCCTGAAGGAGAAATCCCAAGGAAAAAATGATCTCTAAATTGAAGGAAGAGTTGAGAAAGGAGTGTTACTGCTTCCTTTTGGACAGAGAGAGAGAGTAACAAAAGCAAACTTGAATGTGAAAGGAGTGGAGAAACAAAAGCTAGGTTTGAATACAATGACATGGCAAATAATAACTGAAATGGTGCCTGGATTGTGTAGAAGCTCAATGCAGTCTGTGTGAGAACTCGTGTCACAGGTTGAAGAAAGGTGATAGAAAAGTCAAAATGTCCCCAGATTCACATGCTACTCTGGGAATCCCCATTGCAAGCAATGTTCTGTTGATCAGGAGCTGACTGGTGGTTTAATGAAGCAGAAGGAAAGAGATCCCTGGAGGAGTATTATTTGTTGAGCTATTGACCAATATTAGCAAACAGAGCTATTACATGCTTTAATACCTAAAGATGTAAAAAAACTTTTTTCTTTTTTCTTTCTGATTCAACAGATACTTATGGAGGACTTGCTATGTGGAAGGCATTATGGTAGGTGCTGGAAACAATAAAGAATAAGATAAAGCCCCTGCCCCATAGAGTTTTCATCATATAGGGCAGATTTAACACAATACATCAATAAATATGTAAGAATATATGCTATCATTAGCACCATAAGGATAACACGCAGAGAGCCATGATTAAGAAAAATGAGTAGAGATAGGTTTACGAGATAGAGTGGTTTGGGAAGACCTCCCTGGGAGAACTGAAAAGTAAGGAATCAGTCATAAAAAGAGTTGTGAGGAGGGAGTTCCAAATCAAGGCAAAGGAGACAGCAGGCACAGTGACCCAGAGGGGAGACAGCTTGGTATGTTCTAGAAACTAGCAGCAGGCAGCCTGGTGGGGGATATGTGATACTGTTGAAGGATGAGGGAACAGTAGGCAGTTGGAGATAAAAATGGAAGATTTATTGCTGAAAAAAGGCAGATTAGAGGGTATGGCCTGGCTCTCTGGGTAAAGGGCTTGCTAATACACCTCAGAATTAAACTTGCCTATCCAAGCCTAGTTTAAAGATACCAGCCTCCCACTGGAATGTGCGTATGTGCTAAGTTACTTCAGTCATGTCTAACACTTTGTGACCCTATGAAGTGTAACCCACCAGGCTCTCCTGTCCATGGGATTCTCCAGGAACTAATACTAGAGAGGGTTGCCATGCCCTCCTCCAGGGGATCTTCCCCACCCAGGGATCAAACTCATGTCTCTTACGTCTCCTGCATTGGCAGGCAAGTTCTTTACCACTAGTGCCACCTGGGAAGCCCTCCTGGACCTGGATCTGCGATTTACCCCATGGAGAAACAGAGGATGAGGCTTGCCATTGAATAGGCTGCTAACCCCAAAAGAGAGAAGAAAGAAGACTGGACCACATACATAACTCAGTTCCTTCTCCCAAACCCACCAAACAAAGAGATCATTCTTCCTGAAAGCAGAGGCCAGGAGGCTTACGCATTTGGTAATTTATGCATTACCAAATGAGGTCCCTTCACTAGGAAACCTGAAACCAAATAAGGTGCTTCCTCCACAACAGCTCCTTGGATTAGTACCTCACTATGTGTTTGGTCTAGAGAAGGCAGAAAGGAAGAAATAAGATACTGCAATGAAATGGGAAATGACTGTGGCTTTTGATGGGTAAATCCCTCACAACCTTCACCAATATTTTTCCCTTTGGATGGTGCCAACCAAAGACACCCATGAGAGATGATGGCAGAAATGGATAAGGTAGAGCTCTATTTCAGTTTTAATCCAGTTATGGCTAAACTAGATGTGCAAGGGGAAACACTGTCCATCAGGATTTCAGTTAAATGTCTTAGATGATTCCTGTCCTCTGAAGTCACCCTACTGTGGTTATATGCATGCAGGTCTGTGCCTGGCCCATGGGCATTCCCTGTCCCTCCATTAGTGTGTAAATCTCATTGTCTGCTTTTATATCTATCCATAGTGTCTCATTCCATTATAGAAATTCCATCTTTGCTGTTTGACCCTACTGATTAATAAGGTTAAGAACAGAGCTAGTCCACCTTGTTGGGCTCAGGCCAATGAGAAAAATAACCTTTTCCCTATTTCATTCAAAACCTTAATCCGTCTTCTTTAGTATTGTGGTTGCTGTGAAACAACCAGCCTTGAAAGGGGAAAAAAAAATCCTAGTTAGAGTGAAAAGAGCCCTTTATCCTTTGGGGAAAGCAGGCCAGGCTCGCTCTGATTCACACGCAATGAAATCCTGCTTATCCCAGTGTTTCCTGTTGCGTCCCCCAGGATCCATTAGCAGTGAATTTCTTGGCATTTGTGGCTGGCAGAAATGAGATCACCCAGGCCCAGCAAGCTCCAGTCCACTGAGGGTTGAATTTCAGCACAGAGAAGCTCCCTAGTAACTAGTTGGAAGCAGTGTTCTCACAAAAAAAACTGTAGTAGTCCACTCAAAATGACCCTTTAGTGTCCACTGGATACTGCCCTCAGTAAGACAATTATTGTTCTTTAAAAAAAAAAAGTTTTAATTTTGACAAGATGTACATGATTCAGAAAGCCCACATAGTTCTGTGAGGTTTAGAATAGAACCCTTACTGCCCTGCCCCAGCTCCAAATTCTTACTCCCCGAGACAATTTTTGCTTTCAATCATTTAATCCTTCCTTTGGTAGTTGCCTCAGTAATTTTAAATAACATGCTTACACTGCTAGTTTTTCAATGGTATGCATAATCTACTGATGTTACTACTACTGAAAACTGAAATTTAACTCTCTGATGCATACATATGCATACACACACATGTGTGCTCACAAGCATGCCTGTGTGTGCATACACACACACACACACACACATACACATCCCTCTTCCCTTCATTATCCTACACAGTTATGACTTTTTTTTAATTGGCAGGTAATCACTTTACAATATTGTGATGGTTTTGCCATACATCAACATGAATCAGTCATAGGCTTACATTTGTCCCCTCCCTCCAGAACCACCCCCTCCCACCTCCCTCCTCACCTCATCCCTCCGGGTTGTCATAGAGCCCCAGCTTTGGGTGCATCATATATCAAACTCCTACTGGCTTTCTATTTTACATATAGTAGTATTTATGTTTCAATACTATTCTCTCAAATCATCCCACCCTCTCCTTCTTCCCATTGAATGGATAAGGAAGTTGTGGTATATATACACAATGAAGTATTACTCAGCTATAAAAAGGAATGCATTTGAGATTACTCAGGTATAAGAAGGAATGTATTTGAGTCAGTTGTAATGAGGTTGATGAACCTAGAGTCTATTATACAGAATGAAACAAATCAGAAAGAGACAGACAAATATTGTATGTTACTATATATATGTGTGTATATGTATATATATGGAATCTAGAAACACGGTACCAACAATCCTACATGCAGGGCAGCAAAGGAGACACAAAGAACAGACTTTTGGACTCAGTGGAAGAAGGAGAGTGTGGGATGATTTGAAAGAATATCATGACTTTCCATGGGATCACTACATATTGTTTACTTACTGTGAAGTTATAAATAAGATGCTTATACTGTTGAGTCATATAGAACATTAGGATTTATTTTTCTTGTAGTTTTTTTCCCTGAAGTGAGTATTTTGACTAGGTTATCCTTTTAATCAGTTATATGTGCAACTACCTTTAATTCATCCCCCAACCAGATCACCTCTCAAATGTTTCAAAACACATGGGGTATAATCTCTCCTTGTCACTCGTTTTTTTTGGAAACATCCTTCCTGGAGCCTGCATCCTCTCCTGCCATTAGACAGTTGCTCTCTGGATCTGCTTCCAGCTGCCCTCCTGACAGCATCTTTAACTTGCAGTCGCAGGACTGACACTTTCCTCTGTGCTGGGTCCCTGATTCCCTAGGTCCGTTTTTCCCCTCTTTCTCAGTTTACTCTCAAATCTACACAGTAGTTTTCCAAAAAGGGTACACGAATTGGAGATAAATTTTAGATAACTTTTATATCTGAAATAAAAAATCATTATTCTATTCAAATAGATTGGGTGAATCTATTTGAAATAATTTTTCCTCAAGAACTTGAACTCATCTATCCATTGTCTTCTAGTTGCCTATGTAACTATCAAAAAAAAATCTCAGATTGCTTTTAATCCCAATTTTTAACATTTAATCTAGTTTTTATCTTTTTGGAAAGCATTTAAGATCTTATCACTTTCCCAGAAACCCTGGCATTTCGTAATAGAGTGTCTGCATGGCCTTCTTCATTCTGGTAGGTGCTTTCATTCTAGAAACTCAGGTCTTTGAGTTCTGGAAAATTTTCTCAAATTACTTGTCTAATAGTTTCTTCCTTTCACATTCTCTTTTCTTTTTTTGGAGCATTAATTGTTTGTTGTTTTTTTCCCCTTTTTTCAGATGCTGGGTTGATCCTATAGATTTAGGGGCAGGGAAGTGGGTTATTTTCTTTGTTTGTTCCTACATATTCCCTCCTATTGTTTCTCATTCTATACCTCTGTTTTGCTTTCTGGAAGATTTCCTTGACTTTATTTTTCAGTGATGAATGTTTCATATCTGCAATTGTAGTTTTAATTCCCAGCAACTCTTTTTTTGTTCTCTGAATGCTCCTTTTTATGGCCTCTTCGAGCAGCATAGTTTGCATGATGGTTGAGCTCATAAACTGAACAAGCAGATTGCCTGGGTGAAAACTGCAGCTCAACTGCTTAACCAGCTGTGTTAACATTTGACAACATACTTACACCCTCTGTGGCTCAGTTTTCTCAACTGTAAAACAGGGATAGTAACAGCATCCACTTCATGCAGGGTTAGTGTGGGGACTCGGTAAGTTACTTTGAGAGTACTTGCCCAGCATATAGAGTGCTCAGTACATGTCAGCTCTTATTATTATGTATGTTATCTCTTCTTTTATCTTTATGCAAATTTAATTACAGGGAATTTTTCCCTTGAAAATTCCTTTATGCTTCCTGTTTTGTCTCTGCTTTTTTTTTCTGTTTGTTTTGGTCTCTCTCTCTCTCTCTCTCTCTCTTTTATGAGGCTTTCCTCCAACATTTCAGGATCTTGTAACAGTGAGAAATTCACATGATGATTCGATAACTCTGGTGTTTACACTTGGCTTGTGCATAGGTAGGTTTCACCGTGGGTAATCTGGACATTTCGTTGTAGAGCCCCTGACGGGTATAGGTCTTAGGCTGCTTAATCTCTTGCCTGGGTTGTGGGGTCTAAACCTGATAGCCAGTGTTCTTGACACTGAGCTGGGTGAGGGGCCCAGATGCTCCAGGGCACTCTGCTGGCTTTCCTACAGCCCACTGTGTTCCTCACGTAGGCTTGTTGCCTCTGCTGAGCCTCGTATTCCTTAACTAGAAGCATCTCTTCACAGATTGCACATCTGACCACATCTGGTTTGGGGTTGACAGTCACCTAGTTTTGCAGAGTAAGAGAGGGGCTCTGGGAACTTATCTGCTTCTTACATAGTCATTTAACAAATGCTTTTTTTTTTTTTTCAGCCCTGCCTCTACTCCCACTTATGAAAGTATCACTGCTTACTCTTTCTGGGCTTTTCTAGGCTTCAGGGGTACAGACCTGCTTGCTTCTGAACTTTTCTCATGGCAAGCTCTGTTTTTGCCCTTCTCTAACATGCTAAGTTTATTAGCACTTGTTCATCTACTCCCTCTAGAGCTAAAGTTTCATGGCCTTTTCCCCTACTTTATTTTTCTTGATCTTATGGCCAAATGCTGCCTTTAAAAAAATCATCCTATTTGTGGATTTTCAGGGAGATGCAGAGATATGCAAGTGTGTTTGTCTGCCGCTCTTCACAATTATACTTCTCAATGCATTTCTCATGATCCTGGGTTCTGCCTTTTTGGGCTATAAATAATGAGGGCTTCCATCCACATAATTAATAAATGGATTACCTTAGTTTATGAAGCTGCTGCTGCAAGTCACGGTGAGGGATCTGAGCTATGAGTCTTGAGAGGGAATTTTTCTGATCGGCCGACAGGCTCTCGGTGTGTGATCAGCAGTTCACACGTGTAAACTGGTTAGCAAGGCTCAGGGGAACAGTCTGTTTTCCCATGATGGTGATTCATGTCTGTATGACCTTGGACAATTAAAACATCTGATGTCAGTTCTTTCCCTTGTGAAGCAAACACACCACTGCTTCCATATTTTGTGTTAGGCTTAGGAATTGTTACTGTAATTGAAACTGAAAGTGTTAGTCGTGTGTTACTGTAATTGAAACTGAAAGTGTTAGTCGTGTCTGATTCTTTGTGACCCATGCACTGTAGGCTGCCAGGGTGCTCTGCCCATGAAGCTCTCCAGGCAAGAATACCGGAGTGGGTTGCCATGCCCTTCTCCAGGGGATCTTCTCAACCCAGAGATCAAACCCAGACCTCCTGCATTGCAGGCAGATTCTTTACCCACTGAGCCACCAGGTAAAGCTCTGTATAATTGATGGGAAACATTATATTTTCATTGCTCCCCTTTCTTGGCTCCCAAACATATTAATCTGTGCACATTTATTTATTTTACAATACAAACCACACTAGAGTAAAATGCCTATTTTTCTGTCCTTCTCCTATGTTAGACTGAGCAGCTTCTGGGCAGGCATGTCGGTCGTGATTTACTTAGCTTGGTATCATCAAGTCCTAGCCCTGTGCATGGTATATAATAGTTGTTCACTAAAATGTTAACTGACTACAGAGGAAACAAAGCTATCTGACACCAGGATTGAACCCATAACCTTGACCTCCTTAGTTGGAACTTCTAACCATCTACATACAGCCTTAAGAGAACACACTTCCATGACAGAGATCCATTCTTCACTGGCTCTGAGCAGTGGTAAGCTGCTTCGCACTGCCTGCCTTGAATACCTGGGGGGAAGACCTGAAAAATGATCCTCCTGCTAAGCCTGACTCCACATCCTATTACCCATCCCTTGAGCCATATGTTTAGCAACTTATATTTAAAAATACAGCAGCAGAATCCGATTAGAGTGAGCCCAGTGATAGTTAAACTCGATTGCCAAGGAAATCGAGTTAGAATCCTGAATTGTTTTTATGTATTGCAATGGGCAACTGGAATGCCTGTTCCATATGGCGCGGACTGTGTCTGCAGATTGCACAGCCCATTCCCTGTCAGATGGTCCCATTTGGGGTCAGTGACGACGGCAGCAAACAGTGTGGAGAGACAGGTGATCTCCAGGGGCGTCCATTAGATTTCAATTGTCTTCCCTCCATCACTGGCCCACTGCAGACCCACGGACTTTGGCACAGTTGGGCTTGCATCCTTACATTTCTAATTGGCACGTTGGTATTTATGACACTGGCTCCATCCAGGGCTTCAGAAAGGCAGAGACAATGAGGAAGAGAGAACAAATGCCTCATGTAAAGGTTAGTGGAGAGCATTCCCATGTTTCCAGAGGCGGGGTGGGCTCTTTTATCTGCACCAATCCACCTGTTTCCAGCTGTCACCATTCTGAGGCGCATCCACAAAGCTGCCAAGTGCTCAGCCAGAGAGGAGGGGGTTGCCTGCTGCTCGGCCTCCAGAGTGATATTTTTTCCTTCTCTCACCACCCTCCCCGCCCCTAGAATGTACTCTCCTTCCTTCTTGAGGCTGCCTGGGGAGTTTGCCCTCCTTTAACCTGGCAGGAAGAAGTGGCTTCCTCTCCCATCATTGAATGGAAATTATAGAAACTTCTTTAAAGATGTACCCCTTGGGCTGACCTGTTCAGATTTATTAATAAACCAATTCTGTAGCTTCTGGGGGTAAAATGGCCTTCCAGGAGCCTGAGGTTACTCTTTGAAAAAAGGATTCCATTCAGATCTCAAGAAGGGATGCACACGCCTCTCAGTACCCCTTGCTAAGGCTTTTGTGAATGCTTTTAGAGTCTATTACCAGGAGGCTGGCTTCTGCACATTACGAATATCAATCGAGTTCACGTAGCCATTCTCCCTATCATAAAGGAGCATTCATAGAATATTCAGCAGCTGGTGGAGACAATAAGTCTGTTTCCCTTCCTGGGCCCTTTCCCTTCCTTGTCAGGAGGAATCAGCTCAGTGAAGAGTATGGGCAGCCTAGCTTTAAGTAATTGTTCTGAAACCTGGCCTCTTGAGCCCTGCAGCTGCTTTTCTTCTGTGTCCGTCACATGTCCTTTGTGGGTCCCTTCTTCTGTAAACATTCTTCCATCTTGAAGTCATCTTGCTCTGTCACTTGCTTTCTTTCCAAATGTTTTCCTAAGAATCCACAGGCAGGAGAACTCATAGCGGCTGCTGGAATGTCATGGTCAAAGACTCAGTGGCCAGGACACCAAGTCCTTTGTCCTTCACAAAAGGGCCAGATACTTTCCAGCTGGAGTGTACACATGTCCGGAAGTCATAGCACATTCTCATTTAAAAATAGTTAGGCCTCCTTGCTTGAGTGGTAAAGTCTTAATGGCCTACAGAAGGCAAATGGCCATAAAGCAAAACGAGTGCTGCTTTATAGCCAACAACTCATGTGAAAGAGGTGTGTAAAATAATGCTAATAGTCATAACAACAAGTAGATATCCGGGAAGTTAGGATGGAAATGAGGGCCATAATAAAACACATCTTTCCCATTATTGCAATTCTGTATGTAACTCCTACAAAACAAGAGGAAGGCATTTCCTTCCCAGGCTGGGGCATGACCACGCTGACCTTATGCCTTGTGTTTTGATTTGGTCCTTGATTACGCACAGATGCATGGTGAGGATGAGGGTGTCATCTGGAATTAGATGAAAGGAAGAAGTGGGTTGCATTGCTTTCCGCCATGTTTCTCTCTTACACTACTACCAAAGATACCCCACCATGGTTGGACACAGTTATTACGCGAGGCCCAAGAACCACTGACCAAGTTTTGTTATTGCAGAAGAGCCATCTCAGACAGACTCTTTTTTTAAAAATTCATTTTATTGAAGTATAGTTGATTTACAATGTCATGTTTCTAGTGTAGAGCCAAGTGATTCAGTTATATATGTATATATATATATATACTTTTCATATTCTTTTCATTATGTTTTTTTCACTTTGAATTGAAGGGTAATTACAATATTATGTTGGTTTCTGCCATACATCAACGTGGATCAGCCATAGGTATACATATGTCCCCTCCCTCCCATCTCCCACCCCATCCCATCCATTTTGATTTATTACAGGATACTGAATATATCAATAGTTCCTGTGCTATAGAGTAGGACCTTGTTGTTTACACTCTCTCTCCCTTCTTTTTTTTTTTATTGGAGTATAATTGCTTTACAGTGTTAGTTTCCACTGTTTAACAAAGTGAATCAGCCGTATATATCCTCTCCCTCTTGGACCTCCCTCCCTCTCCCCTCCCGCCCCATCATCTAGGTCAGCACAGAGCACCTCTTTCTTTACACATGAGTTTTTCTCTCAAGAGCAAAGCCTAGAGGCATTTCAATATGCTCTAGGGTACTGGGTTTATATTTGGGGCCCTATGCATTAGAGAGCATATTGAAAAGCAGAGACATTACTTTCCTAACAAAGGTCCGTCTAGTCAAGGCTATGGTTTTTCCTGTGGTCATGTATGGATGTGAGAGTTGGACTGTGAAGAAAGCTGAGCACAGAAGAATTGATGCTTTTAAACTGTAGTGTTGGAGAAGACTCTTGAGAGTCCCTTGGACTGCAAGGAGATTCAACCAGTCAATTCTAAAGGAGATCAGTCCTGGGTATTCTTTGGAAGGAGTGATGCTAAAGCTGAAACTCCAGTACTTTGGCCACCTCATGTGAAGAGTTGACTTATTGGAAAAGACTCTGATGCTGGGAGGGATTGGGGGCAGAAGGAGAAGGGGACGACAGAGGATGAGATGGCTGGATGGCATCACCGTCTTGATGGACATGGATTTGAGTGAACTCTGGGAGCTGGTGATGGACAGGGAGGCCTAGCGTGCTGCAATTCATGGGGTCGCAACGAGTCGGACACGACTGAGCGACTAAACTGACGCCCTTGGTGAGGAGCTAAGCGAAGCGATATCCCATCAGGGAAGCCCGATGGACCTCCTGCAAAGTGCTTTGGCAACATCATCGTCTAGCTTTATGTTTATAGCCCCCTTGGCGTTCCCCTTTTGTTGTCCCCAGCCTTCAGAAAGTCTTGTTTAAATACTCCCCCTGGTTTTAGCTGTGCTATAGAGTTGGCAGGACAGTATCCTGGCTCATGTTTGGTCAGAAAATGAAGTAGGAGCAGCTCTGTCCCCAGATGAGCAGTGGTGGCCCTGGTAATTAACAAAAGATTTCCCTTAGGCAGTGTTTTCCAAAGTGGGTTGCATATAATGTGAGTTCCATTTGGATATTAATAAGCCTTGTAGGGATAAAGAGCACCATGGCTAACCAGGTTTGGGGAATGCTGGGTAAAGCATTTTAAATGAGTTGATTCCTAGCAAGACTCCTCAAGGCTTTTTCACTAGTTTCCTGTAGCGCCTATAACTAAGTGCTTACACCTGGTGACTTTCATTCTCACAGTCTGGAGCTCAGAAGTCTAAGGTCAGTATAACTGACCTGATATCAAGGTGTTGGCAGGGCTGTGTCCTCCCCACAAGTCCTAAGAGAGAATCTTTTCCTTGCCTCTTTCAGCTCTGGTAGGTGTCCATATTTTTTGACTTATGTCCACATCATTCCAATCTTCAACAATAGCATCTTCAAATCTCTCTCTTCTCCATCTTCACAGCATCTTCTTCTCTGTGTGTCCGTGTGTGTGTGTGTGTGTGTGTGTGCGTGTATTTAACCTCCCTTTGCTTCCCTCTTATGAGGATACATGTGATTGCATTTAGAGCCCACCTAGGATAAACTACTCCTCTCTAGATCCTTAATTTAATCACACCTTTTGCCATATTAAGTAATATTCACAGGCACCAGGGGCTTGGAAGTGAATATATCTTTTCACAGGGTCACCATTTAACACACTAAAGCCCAGACTACATTATAAGCAATGTGCATCTCTAGGTCGAGGTAAGTGTTGTGAAGTGTTTCTTAAACCTCTATGATAAAACAACCCTCTTTTCAGGAAATTTTTGTAGGATCATGTTCTGAAGAACACACTTTTAAGAAATTTTACCAAGGGAAGATGAATCTTGGGGGAAAATGAAGGCCAATCCGTCTTGCTGCCCTTCTCCTTGTAGATCTAGGTTTTACTTTACTGAAGAAGATGGCACTTTCCTCGCCTTAGGAGATGATATTATTGCACAGATAAAATATGAAAAAAATATCAGCAATTTCACAGGGACATCTAAGCCAAACTCCACAGATGAAGTGTCTCTAGGGAATAGTTAAAATAGCATTGTATTTGGAGTTTCAAAAGCTGGATTGGATTCCTGGTCCTCCTACATAAGAGCTAAATGATGCTGGGGAAGTAATTAAACTTTTCTAAGCCTTGGTTTTCTCATAGATGAAACTGGGATAATAACCATAGCTGTCTTGTTGTAACATGTAACTGCTCTGTGTTCAGTTCAGTCACTCAGTTGTGTCCGACTCTTTGTGACCCCATAAATGGCAGCACGCCAGGCCTCCCTGTCTGTCACCAACTCCCGGAGTTCATTCAGACTCATGCCCATTGAGTCGGTGATGCCATCCAGCCATCTCATCCTCTGTGGTCCCCTTTTCCTCCTGCCCCCAATCCCTCCCAGCATCAGAGTCTTTTCCAATGAGTCAACTCTTTGCATGAGGTGGCCAAAGTACTGGAGTTTCAGCTTTAGCATCATTCCTTCCAAAGAACACCCAGGACTAATCTCCTTCAGAATGGACTGGTTGGATCTCCTTGCAATCCAAGGGACTCTCAAGAGTCTTCTCCAACACCACAGTTCAAAAGCATCAATTCTTCGGTGCTCAGCCTTCTTCACAGTCCAACTCTCACATCCATACATGACCACTGGAGTGTGTAAAAGCACTTTACTAAATGTGAAAGTTTATATAATCTAACTAATTATTTCTGTTCTCTGAGACCCAAAGTTGGACAAAAAAGAAAATCGTGTCCTATTGGTTGATGATAATGATGGCGGTGGGAGTAGATTTCTCCTGGACTTCTCTGGAGGTTAGGTTGTTTTTACTAGTGAGAGACCATAGAAACCTGATTATACTTTCTTATCTACTGTTGTATTTCCAATACTTGACATCTAGTGAGTGCTCATATGGCATGAATGAACTCCCCTTGCCTGGATTACTACCCCCAGTATCAGTTTTACACAATGTGGAATCCTTGGGTTGGAAAGGTCCTTGAGATGTCATCTAGAACAGTAGTTCCCCAGTGCTGGTCTGGGAACTGTTAATGGATGGCTACATGAGAACCAGCTGGATGTGTATTGAATACAGTTGCCAGGCACCACTCTGAGGATTCTGATTCAGTAGATTCAAGGGGGCACCGAGGAACCTGTACTTTTATTAAGTTCCCTGGGAAATGCGATATAGCTTGTCCATATACTAATCAAGCCTTCCCACTATCTTCATATGGAACCACTCCTAAAGTACCACAAGAAATAGTCTATTTCTTTTTAAAGATCTCCATGGGATTTCTGCAACTTCCTTTACTAGAGATGCTCTTTTTATCAAGCAGTCATATGAGTCAGCCACAGCTCAGTGCTTCTTCATGATTCATGTGTTCACTCATTTGTCCATTCATACAGACATTTATTTTGCACCTACGATGTGCCTGGCACAGTGCTAATTTATTCCACTGTACTCCTTTTCAGAAGCTCCTTAGTCAACATGAAGCCCATGATGTAAAGCCTTTGATTTCTTCTTTTCTGACTTGAATAAGTAGAGAAGTAAGACAACTTGCCTTTCTGCTTCACTGTTTGCTTTTCTCTTACCAGGGATTATCTTTAATGTAAGAAAGAAGCTTTTCTTCCCTTCAGTGGTGAAATCTTGAATGCCTCCGATTCCTGGATCAGACAGTTGGGAGGGGCCTCAGGAGACCCAGTCCTCAAAAAGGTAAGGGAGCATCAGCTTCATTTCCCCATTCACAAAATAAACAGAAGTCAGGAGCCCTAAATGATTTTCCCAGCATCGGAATCAAGACATGTAGGGCTTAGATCTCTTCCTTTTATTTCTTAAAATAATGTTTATTCAGAACTTTTATTCTAAAATAAAGTATGTGGAAGCAATATTCTCCCATTTAAAAAATAGTTCCTTTCATATGTTCATCTAGCTGGCTTAGGGAATGGGCCTTCTTCAGAGTTCATAATTACTTATTGACACCTTCTGATATTCTCCCTGTTGGCTTATAAATAAATATCACATTCTCCCAGACTGAGCCAGCCAATGTCTGTTACATGGTGGATGAGTGAAATGTTAGCTGAACTTTATTTTCCTAGGCTACACAGGGCCACAAATGTTTTTCAGAGTCTCTCTAGCCCTAGAGGATGACAGTGCTTCCCCAAGCCCTGCTCCTCCTGTCTTTACTGTGTCTCTGTTCCAAGGATGCTCTGCTCACCTGTCACCAGGAGTCTCCAACACTGACGAGGAAGCAGGTCTCCAGGCAGTTCTAGAAGCTGTCAGGGGCTCTGCTGGAATGGGGCCGCAGCAGCTGGGAGCCCTGCTGTCCCTGTTCCTCTGGGTCCTTGATAGGAACTTCACAGGGTCAAATGGTGCTGCCATCCTGTGGCAAATCACACCCTTTGGGGAGCAAGCAAGGGAGGGGACCCACATCTCTGACCTGTGTGTCAGGGGATTGAGCTAATCAGAATTGATATTTCTCAGTTTAAACAAAGTCTACCATATCGCATTGTGTTCTTGTTAAAAAGAGTTTCTGGTCAGAGTAAATTCTGTAATCTGTCCTCCTTTGCTCACATCCATCCAGAAGTCAACAGAGGGATGTGTAAGCACCAAAGGCCTCGGGGCCATCAACTGTGGACTTAAATCCTGGGAGAGCATATGGGAACAGGATTGTAATGGTCTTTGTAAGGGCAATGAGAAGTTTGAGATTTGCTGCATTGTCTGAGCCAAATATAATTAGATGCCCGTTGGCCCCAGGAAAAGGCAGATACTCTACTTTGTGTGCGTGTGTATGCACCTAGCTAGCATATGGAAGAGACTCTTGATTAGATGAGGGTGGTATTCTTTTGTCTTTTTCTTTCAATCTTTCTTTTAAATTACTATATTTGTATATACCAATAGTATCATGAATTTTCACTCCATTTTCTGGAAATCTAATCATTAAGAATCCACCTGCAATGCAGTAGCCACGGGAGATACAGGCTTGATCCCTGGATTGGGAAGATCTCCTGGAGGAGGAAATGGCAGCCCACTCCAGTATTCTTGCCTGGGGAATCCCATGGACAGAGAAGGTTACAGTCCATGGGGTCGCAAAGAGTTGGACACAACTGAAGCAAATTAATATGCATGTAGTCATTCAAAATAGTCCCTTCATGCTGTTAGCAGTGAAATCTGAAGTTCAGAGAATCTAAAGAAATTAACTGAATGCCAACAAATATTGCCATTTATGAAACATATAAAATTCCCATCTTTTTTCTCTCTCTCTCCTACTCTCTCACTTCACCCAGTTTGTCCAAATCACTTGAAAGGGGATAAAACTGTTTTGTGTACAAATATACAAAGCCTTCCTTTTCTTCCCTGACCCCAGCCCACTGTCATCACCCACCACCTCCCTGATCCCAAGAGAGCCTAGATTAAGCAACTTTTGGCTCTATTTGTAAACCTGTGAATCTGGGACCAGCCCAGCAGCAGAGTAGTCCCTTGGTGTTTGTCTCCCAGAGTGTTCACAGAGCTATTTGCATATGTCCCGAGGGAGAAGCATCCTAGGAAGCCACCAGTGTCAGCGGCCATGGCCACCCTTCTAGGATAACTGGAGTGGAAGGACATGTCTCATGGAGTCTCAGCTTTGGATTTATTCTGATGCCGGGAAATAGGGGGTGGAAGGCAAAAGTGCAGGGCAGAAGGAAGACAGATGAATGGTTAATGGGGGCTGAAGTGGCAGATTGAGAGAGAGCACAAACACAGTAGACAGAACGATGGATTGATGGATTGGACCGGAGATGTAAATAGGATAGTTTATCTAAGCTGTTTAGAGTCTCTCCTTCTTATCTATCCATCTATTTATCTATCTGTCCTAAGATAGGGGAACAGACAGATAACATGAGTAGGATGGATTAGCGGCAGCACAGGTGCCTCCTGGCATCCCAGACTTCAGGAGAGGGAAGGGGATTGGGGACCTGGAGGACAGATTCCAAACACTTCCCTGGAGGATTCCCACCCTTTCTGTACCCGAATAAAAAGACAACTAGCACCCAGACAGAGAGGGTTACTCAGGCACCTCTGTGACCGCTCACCTTCTTTGTGCTCCAGACCTTTCCTCTAACCATCTGCAGGTGTTCTGCTCTCAGACCCGGGAAGTGGGCAGCTGTCAATCTGAGGGGGGAGGCTGGGAGAGCACGGCTTGGTGCTAGCATACATTTTTATCCCAAAGCCTTGCTTTAAATTCTAGTCAGGCTTCCAGTCTTGCAACAACACCAGGGGAAAGGAAGAGCAGGAAAAAAAAAAAAGAGAGAAGGAACGCTAACTGGGCTCCGGCTGCTCGGGAAAGCTGTCAGCTGTCAGGGCTGCTTCACTGACAACCGGAGCCCCGGGAGCCCAGCCCCGGGAGAGGACAGGGCTGGCTGCCAACCAGTGGGCAGCGAGGTGGGGGTGTGTCCTGTGGTCTGTGATCAACCAGGGGAAGCGGGGGGCTCAGGTATAAAGGTAGCTGTGTGGGGGGAATCAGGACCTCTCCGGACACCCTCTCTTAGCTGGAATAGGACAGGTGCCTTACAACTAGGGAGGGTTCAAGTGAAGGAGGCAAGGGGGCAGAGGAAGCTGAGAGATTTCCAGAGCTCACTCCAGGCACACAGGTGCAGGGACCCCACCTTTGACCCCTGTCCCCTCAGGACTGAGTAATAGCCTTCGGGTTACCTAGCTGTCACTACAGGAATGAGCTGGCCTTTCCCTTTTCTTATCCACACACCTCAGCTTCCAGGATCCCTCTATCTTTCTCCTCCTCCCTTTCTGCTGGACCCAAATTCCTAGGTTTGAAATTCCGGTGAATCTCAAGATTACCTTTTGAGAACAGACTCTTGTGTCGATTGGGAAGACATAGCTGGGCTCTGTTCCAGTTCCCACTATGTAATGACTCTGTGACATTGATCTAGCCCCCACTGCTTATTGTGTGACCTTCATCCTATTCCCCAGTTTATTCACTGCAACCCTGATCCCAGTCTCCACCACTGATTTTGTGACCTTGGTCTCAGCCCCCACTACTGACTATGTGACCTTCATCCTAGTTCCCACTACCTACTTATATGTGATTTTGAGCAAATAAGCCTTATCTCTAAGAGGGAGATAATCCTTAATCCACTGAGCAAACAAAATACACATACAGAGACATTTCATAAACTATAGGAGTCTTATATAAGACATTATTCTTCCCTGATTTATCTTTGTTTTTTCCTGAAAGCCCTGGCACAAAGACTTACACAGAGTAGGCACTCAATAATAGTCAAATGAGAAAATAAATAAGTGGATGAGGGGATGTAGGAGAGAAATGTTTCTCTAAATTTGATTATGGAATGTCTGAACGCACAGCAAACCTAGACTTGGGAACTCTGAAATGGGACCTGGGAATCTGTACGTCAGCTGGTTGCACGGGTAGTCAGTGTTTCAAACCTGGGAAATTTCTCCTCCAAATGGGAAAGTGGAGAATGTATAACAGGGTTTTGTGGTTTTGTTGTTTTATTAAAGGGCATGGAACATCATTGTTGGATCCCCAGCACACAGCACAGTGCCTGAAAAACAACAGATTGACATTCAGGACAAATGTTTATTTCATGAATGTTACAATGTTTTGGTGGAAAGCAGGCTTCTGGAGTTTCAGTAATGATGCAAAAAACAGCCTCTGTGTACCACTGCTAAATTGAATTTTGGAGACAGAGTTTTGGGCTACGTAGAAAAGAATAACTATTGCTTTGCCAGGCAAGAGGGACATTATGGGCTTGTGCCCTCAAAACTGTGCATCCCAACCCGAGAGGTTTTGGTGAGGAGTTTTATAGCAGTGGGTCAAGGGCAGGACAGGATTGCTGATAAAGATCAGGGTTGGTGCCAGGCATGAACTCTTTTATCTAGCCTCGGGTGGTCTCCTGATGAACTTCTGCGGTTTCCAAGGTTATCACACGTACCATCTCTCTGGAATGAAATGTTTCATCAAATATTAACATCTTCTGTTGGTTGGGGTTATTAGTTCTTCAGTCAGTTCAGTACCGTCATTGAGTCATGCCCAACTCTTTGTGAACTCCTGGACGGTAGCATGCCAGGCTTCCCTGTCCATCACCAACTCCCAGAACTTGCTCAAACTCATGTCCATCAAGTTGGTGATGCCATACAACCATCTCATCTTCTGTCATCTGCTTCTCCTCCTGCCTTAAATCTTTGCCAGCATCAGGGTCTTTTCCAACGAGTCAGTTCTTCCATCAGGTGGCCAACGTATTGGAGCTTTAGCTTCAGCATCAGTCTTTCCAATGAATATTCAGGACTTATATCCTTTAGGATTGACTGGTTTGATCTCCTTGCAGTCCAAAGGACTCTCAAAAGTATTCTCCAACACCACAGTTCAAAAGCATCAATTCTCCAGTGCTCAGCTTTCTTTATAGTCCAACTCTCACATCTATACATGACTGCTGGAAAAACCATAGCTTTGACCAGAGGACCTTTGTTGGCAAAGTAATGTCCCTGCTTTTTAATATGCTGTCTAGGTTTGTCAAAGCTTTTCTTCCAAGGCACAAATGTCTTTAAATTTCATGGCCACAGTCACCATCCACAGTGATTTTGGAGCCCAAGAAAATAAAATCTGTCACTGTTTCCATTGTTTCCCCATCTATTTGGCATGAATTGATGGGATCAGATGCCATGATCTACATTTTTTGAATGTTGAGTTTTAAAACAACTTTTTCTCTTTCCTCTTTCATTTTCATCAAGAGGCTCTTTAGGTCCTCTTCACTTTCTGCCATAAGGGTGGTGTCATCTGCATATCTGAGGTTATTAATATTTCTCCCAGCAATCTTGATTCCAGCCTATCCTTCATCCAGCCTGGCATTTCTCATGATGTATTCTGCATATAAGTTAAATAAGCAAGGTGGCAATATACATCCTTGACATACTCCTTTCCCAGTTTGGAGCCAGTCCATTCTTCCGTGTCCACTCTAACTGTTGCTTCCTGACCCACATACAAATTTCTCAGGAGGCAGGTAAGATGGTCTGATATTCCCATCTCTTGAAGAATTTTCTACAGTTTGTTGTGACCCAAACAAAGGCTTTGATGTAGTCAATAAAGCAGACATAGACATTTTCCTAGAACTCTCTTGCTTTTTCTATGATCCAGTGTATGTTGGCAATTTGATGTCTGGTTCCTCTGCCTTTTCTAAATCCAGCTTGAACATGTGGAAATTCTTGGTTCACATAATGTTGAAGCCTGGCTTGGGGAATTTTGAGCATTATTTTGCTGGCATGTGAGATGAGTGCAATTGTGCGGTAGTTTGAGCATTTTTGGCATTGCCCTTCTTTGGGACTGGAATGAAAACTGACCTTTTCCAGTCCTGTGGCCACTGCTGAGTTTTCCAAATGTGCTGGCATATTGAGTGCAGCACTTTCACAACATCATCTCTGAGGATTCAAAATAGCTCAACTGGAATTCCATCACTTTCACTAGGTTTGTTTGTAGTGATGCTTTCTAAGGCCCACTTGACCTCACATTCCGGGATGTCTGGCTCTAGGTGAGTGATCACATCATCGTGGTTATCTAGGTCATGAAGATGTTTTTTGTACAGTTCTTCTGTGTATTCTTGCCACCTCTTCTTAATATCTTCTGTTTCTGTTAAGTCCATACCATTTCTACCCTTTATTGTGTTTATCTTTGCATTAAATGTTCCCTTGGTATCTCTAATTTTCTTAAAGAGATCCCTAGTCTTTCACATTCTATTGTTTTCCTCTATTTCTTTGCACTGATCACTGAGGAAGGCTTTCTTATCTCTCCCTGCTATTCTTTGGAACTCTGCTTTCAGATGGGTATTCTTTCCTTTTCTCCTTTGCCTTTCGCTTCTCTTTTTTCCTCAGCTATTTGTAAGGCCTCCTCAGACAACCAATTTGCCTTTTTGCATTTCTTTTTCTTGGGGATAGCTTTGATCACTGCCTCCTGTACAATGTCACAAACCTCCATCCATAGTCTTCAAGCACTCTATCTATCAGATCTAATCCCTTGAATCTGTTTGTCGCTTCTACTGTTTAATAGTAAGGGATTTGATTTAGGTCATACCTGAGTGGTCTAGTGGTTTTCCTACTTTCTCCAATTTAAGTATGAATTTTACAATAAGGAGATCATGATCTGAGCCACAGTCAGCTCCCAGTCTTGTTTTTGCTGACTGTATCAAGCTTCTCCATCTTTGGCTGCAAAGAATATGATCAATCTGATTTCTCCAAGTTCTTCAGGAAAACTCAAAGACAGTGTTATGTTATTACTTGAGGTGGAATCAGGACCCTGCCCCAAGGCTGAACTACTGTTTCTTGGCTGCTCCTCCCTTGTCTCTGCATCCCCTCCTTTTCCTGATTAACAATGGTTTGAATCTGCCCTTTGGAACACAGGAAAGGTCTTGGAGGCTGGAGTCTGTTCCCTGCTACAAGAGACGGGGGACACAGAAAGAATTCTGTTTCCAGGACCCCGTGTCACATTGAAAGATGATTTTAAGACATTGCTACACTGCAGCCATAGACTTACATAGGGATGTTATTCCAAGGGGAAGAATATCCAACAAGATAGTGCAAGGCTGGCTAGGCTGAGGCCAGCTGGGTATCTGGGGCATCAGGGCTAAGGAGGCACTCCTCTTAGATTTGTAGAAGAACCCATTTAAATTTTGTGCTATAGGGGCCCTGCCTCCCTTACCCTAGGTCTGGCCCTGAGGTAAGGAGAAGGGTTAGAGAAGGTTTCTGGAAGGAGCCATTAAGTCTGAAAAAATGAACAGGAAGTAGTCTTGCAAGGGTCTCTTGCTGCTGCTGCTTCTGCTGCTGCTAAGTCACTTCAGTTCAGTTCAGTTCAGTTCAGTCTCTCAGTCGTGTCTGACTCTTTGTCACCCCATGAATCGCAGCACGCCAGGCCTCCCTGTCCTTCACCATCTCCCGGAGTTCACTCAGACTCACGTCCATCGAGTCAGTGATGCCACCCAGCCATCTCATCCTCTGTCGTCCCCTTCTCTCCTGCCCCCAATCCCTCCCAGCATCAGAGTCTTTTCCAATGAGTCAACTCTTTGCATCAGGTGGCCAAAGTACTGGAGCTTCCGCTTCAGCACCATTCCTTCCAAAGAAATCCCAGGACCGATCTCCTTCAGAAAGGACTGGTTGTATCTCCTTGCAGTCCAAGGGACTCTCAAGAGTCTTCTCCAACACCACAGTTCAAAAGCATCAATTCTTCAGTGCTCAGCCTTCTTTACAGTCCAACTTTCACATCCATACATGACTACAGGAAAAATCATAGCCTTGACTAGACGGACCTTAGTTGGCAAAGAAATATCTCTGCTTTTGAATATGCTATCTAGGTTGGTCATAACTTTTCTTCCAAGGAGTAAGCGTCTTTTAATTTCATGGCTGCAGTCACCATCTGCAGTGATTTTGGAGCCCAGAAAAATAAAGTCTGACACTGTTTCCACTGTTTCCCCATCCGCTGCAGTTGTGTCCAACTCTGTGCAACCCCATAGATGGCAGCCCACCAGGCTCCCAAGTTCCTGGGATTCGCCAGGCAAGAACACTGGAGTGGGTTGCCATTTCCTTCTCTAATGCATGAAAGTGAAAAGGGAAAGTGTCGCTCAGTCGTGTCTGACTCTTAGCGACCCCATGGACTGCAGCCTACCAGGCTCCTCTGTCCATGGGATTTCCAGACAAGAGTACTGGAGTGGGGTGCCATTGCCTTCTCCATGCAAGGATCTCTTAGGAGAAAGTTATTTCAGGCAGAAGGAAGAATATAAACAAAGCAGAGGGGCTAGAAACATTATGATGTGAGTGAAGAATGACGCCTCCCCCCCGGCCCCCTGTTGAAGTAGCAGAAGCATAAAAGTCAAGGTGGAGGGTGAGGAGAAATGAGACAGGTGAGAAACAGAACATGATGGGGTCTCATCAGTCTTGGTAATGACCTTGGGATTTAGGCCACTGGCTGTGGAAGCAGGAGAGCAACATGCTCTGTTTGTGCTTCAAACAGAACATTCTGCTCAACTTCTGTGCCATCAGTTCACAGATATTATGCACCATAAATGCAAGCCACATGTATAAACTTAAATTTGGTAGTGGCCACATTTAAAAAGGGAGAGAGAAAGGAGAAACTACTTTGAATATTTTATTTGACTTGACATATTCAAATAGAATCATTATAACCATTTCAGCATGTAATCAATATTAAACATTATTAATGAGATATTTTATATACCTTTTTTATTGTACCAAGACCTCAAAACCCAGTGTGTAATTCATGCTTATAGCACATCTCAATTCTGAAGAACCACATTTCCAGTGACTGGTAGCTGGCTAGTGGCTACAAGGCTACAATATTGAATTATGCATGTCTCAAGGACGGACTCCAGATGCTAAAGTACTGAAGCAGGCTTTTACAGGGTTTGGGGGAAGATGATAGGTTTCTAATCCAGGGTGTTGCTAATGGAAATGGAGAGAAGGTGATAGATTGTCCAGTGACTTACCTTCTCCTAGCTTCTTTTTTTGTGTGAAATCAGGATACAGCATTTACCTTCCTGGATGATGCAAAGAATCTTTGAGATGATGTATATAAAGCACTGAGCTTCCCAGGTGGAGCTAGTGGTAAAGAATCTGCCTACTAATACAGAAGATGCAAGAGAGGCAGTTTCGATCCCTGGGCTGGAAAGATCCCCTGGCGGAGGAAATGGCAACCCACTCTAGTATTCTTGCCTGGAAAACTCCATGGGCAGTGGAACCTGAGGCCACGAAGAGTCAGACATGACTGAGCAATTGAGCACATATAAATCACCAGCCCAGGCAGACAGGGAAAGTAGGTTCAGCCATCATTCTCCCACAATCCAAGCTGTATGCTCTCTCAGAAATAAGAGTCGACATCTGACTTGGATAAGGTGGGCTTTTAAAGCACCAGAATGGTGCAGTAAAATAGTAATAGTAATATTTTAGGTGCAGTCCCTAAAATAAATGATGGCACAGTAACCCCACTGCACCTTCAAAGGTGTCTCCCTTGATATCACCCAAGTGAAGGGAAGTTTGTTCCTATTGTCATGGGAAGGCTGGAAGAGTACATGAAGCCAATCCAGGACAGGCAAAAAAGTGGAATTGCTGACATTCTGGGCAGCAGCCACTCTGACTATCAGCAGCCAGCAGTTGGCAGCAGCTCCAGATGATTGAGAACTGAACAGCTCAATTGGAAGAGTACAGACACCATGGAGTGTCAGCCTGGCATGGCTAAGTGCAAGAGTGTTTCCCTGCAGTCCACTTTCCTTGCCTTAGGTTGATAAATGTGTATTTTCTTGGGGAATAGCCCCAGCCAAAACCCTGTGAACAGATCTATGTTCCTTGGAATTATTTAAAAAACAAAACAAAACCCTTTCCAGGTAGATGCAAGATACAGCCCTCCAGACAGAGTTGATTATACTGAAGAAAGGGATGGGGAGTAGGATGGAGAGAAGATAGATCATTCTGTGCTCCCTGAGAACTCCATCTGCATGTGGGGTGTCCAAAGAGTAAGACAGGGGCTACACAGAAACCTCAGCTGCCTTAAGACCCTTCTCATCACAGTCCAACTTACCTCATCTTTCCACCAGGGTAACTTTCAGATGAATCTTTGTTCAAATGATTCCAAAATGATGATTTTGATCAGCTGAAGTCATTGGGTAGGTGCTGAGGATTTTTAAAAGTGACCAAATAATAAACACCAAGAGCTGCAGAGAAGTACAGCTTAGGTTCCCTTGGGTTCCCTCTGATTCACATGAGTTTGTTTATCTCTGTATTAGTCAGTGTAAGCCAACGGTTGTAACAAACAACCTCCAAATTCCACTGGGATATAGCATAACAAATGCTTATGTCACAGTCTGATTTTGAGAAGCAGTTTCCCTGGACAACTTTCTTCCAAGGAGACCTTACATGTCATGGCTCCAACCGTCAGCCCTCAGAACAATTTCCTGCCTTCTCATAGGAGAGGAAAGAAGAAAGAGAATTGCATTTGTGGAGTGTCCATGGGGCAGGCATGGGAGGCATGGGAGGAGGTGCATAATCTCTGCCTAATTCCTTTGTCCACGTTCAGGCACATGGGTGCACTTAACTTGAGGAGGCTGGAAAATACATAGACTATGTGTGAAGGAGAAATAGGAAAAGATTTGCTAGCCTCTAGTCGGTCTTTGTCACTCTTTCTTTCTCTCTCTTTCTCTGATGAGAATAAAATGGACAGTTTCAGGCTCTGACTTGACCCTGAAGGTTTGGGGGTCAGAAGACTGCAGGAGAGGGGCAACTTTAATTAGAGGGTGATGCTCTGTAGTTTCAAGGTGATTATTAATCAGCAAAATGTCATGCGCAAGAAGTTGAAATGCCAATTTATATTTTTTTCCTCTGTATTCCAGACCTATTTTGTCAGTTTCTAAGCCAAAGAAAGGACAAGTGTTGCCACCAGTGTGCCAACAGAGTGGTGGGCTGGTCTAGTCTTTCATCACTAATTGGCACTGTGTTGTCATCTAGGGTTCTAGGTACTTTTGCCATACGCATCTTTGCCGCAAACATTTTCACCACATAATTAATTGGCCATAAGGCAATTTTGCTGTAGAAGATAAGATAACTGGTTGACAGGTTTTGCTTGACAGCTTGGTTTCAACTGATGGAAACGAGTTAGTATTTCTTCCAGTTATCAGCTTTATTGATGGCTTTATCCAGCTGTCAAGTGACAATGAATCACCCCCAAGTTCAGTTCAGTTGCTCAGTTGTGTCTGACTCTTTGCAATCCCATGGACTCTAGCACACCAGGCCTCTCTGTCCATCACCAACTCCCAGAGCTTACTCAAACTCATGTCCATTGAGTCAGTGATGTCATCCAACCATCTCATCCTCTGTCGTCCCCTTCTCCTCCCACTTTCAGTTTTTCCCAGCATCAGGGTCTTTTCCAATGAGTCAGCTTTTCACATCAGGTGGCCAAAGTACTGGAGTTTCAGCTTTAGCATCATTCCTTCCAAAGAAATCCCAGGGCTGATCTCCTTCAGAATGGACTGGTTGGATCTCCTTGCAGTCCAAGGGACTCTCAAGAGTCTTCTCCAACACCACAGTTCAAACTGGTTCTTATTTTTTAACTCACTACATTGGAGGAGAGAGAAACCAAGGGCCCCAAAGACACAGGGTTAAGCCTATATTTCCCATAGAACTTTGTAGTCTATGAAGTTCCCTTCATTGACAAGCTGTTGAGGACAAACAACAGTTCAGAGGCTTTCACAACACAATATAAAGCTTGGTTACAAACATTCATCCTAGTATTGGGAAACTGATACCTCTTCTTAATGGAGAGGAGAAGGAAATGGCAACCCACTCCAGTACTCTTGTCTGGAGAATCCCATGGATGGAGGAGCCTGGTAGGCTGCAGTCCATGGGGTCACCGAGAGTCGGGCAAGACTGAGTGACTTCACTTTCACTTTCTTCACTTTCACTTTCTTAATGAAGGAAGAAATTTAAGCAAAAAAGAAAAAGTGCAATGCTGAATGAGGAGACAAATCAATGTACATTATATATATATATATATATATATACATACACACATTATATATATATACACATTTATATATATATATGTAACAAAAGACTTGGAAGACAACCCACAAAATAAAATCAGTTGTTTACAAAATCTTGCCATGAATCTTTACCCATTTAAAATATATTCAAATACTTTGTATTTTTAACAGTCTTTTTAATTTTGTTACTCATTTTTCATGTTTCATTATAGCCTTATGTTTTATTATTTTATTTTTTACAACTAAATCACTTTATGTCCAACTAGTTGTGGTGAAAATATCTGTGGCAGAAACACTCACAGTAAAAATGCTTATGGCAAAAATACCTGATATGATCACACCCAGGACCTCTATTGCCAGCCAAGTATCTTTTGGATCCAGGCAAGTGGATCTTTTGTGATGAAACTATGGCAGCAGAGTATTTTCTTTTTACTAAAAAAATCTATCCAGGGGGGTTGGGGAGAAAGCATCCTGAATGTCTAGAATAAACAACTGTAGCTGCAAGGGTGTGGAGATGCCAGTCTAGTAAGATACTGTGAAATGCAGACAGTGGTCCTGGTTGGGTGATAATAGAGAGTCATTATAACAGATGCTGGGAGGTTCCCTCTTCAGGGCTGATGACGTATCCCCTTGCTTCCTGGGGTACTAACTGCTGGCTGCTCACGGATCACAGCTATGCCTCTCACTCGGAATCGCCTCGACCAAAGTTATGCCTCCTCCCGTGCATAGCTCCTTCCAGGTAACATGTGGCTGATGACTGTCTACCTAGAGATTTAAAAACCTGGCTGTCCTTCCTCAATTTGGGACAATTCTGAAAGGCCATTCAAGCTCCAAAACTCCTCACAGAGTCTGCTTAGGTCTCAGTTGAAAAGTGAAAGTATTAGTTGCTCAGTCGTATCTGACTCTTTGTGACCCCATGAACTGTAGCCTGTCAGGCTCCTCTGTCCATGGAATTCTCCAGACAAGAATACCGGAGTGGGTAGCCATTCCCTTCTCCAGGGGATCTTCCCAGTGTAGGGACTGAGCCCAGGTCTCCTCCATGGCAGGCAGATTCTTTACTGTCTGAGCCGTCAGGGACAACCTCATTATAAGTCACCCACTGCTTCTGCTCAAACTTTCCGTCTTCACTTGCTTACATATGTATCCCTCAAGAACTGCTCCCATTAAAGCTTCTGCATGAAGCTTCTAATCTAGGAATTCATTGTTACAAAGAGCAGTTGTAGGAAGCTGACTTTCAAAATGGGTTTTGGAGATAAGTCTGTCCCTGGATCTCTGGCAAGGAAAAACCCATCACTGGTAGTAGATAGAGTTGAATTTACCCCTGAGATGCTATGGCAGTACAGTTAGAATCAGGGAGATTTCTGTGCAATTGTTAAGATGATCACCAGCAGTAGAATGATATGGGATATCCATAGAAGGGGACACATGCCCCGGTGCAGGGTTTCTCATGATTGAAGGGATAAGGGAAATGTAATTATAAGGACCATGGAATTGGGTGCCTGTTGCTGAGCACCATTGATTTTTAAAAGATAAATAATGACAGACTCAGATGATTAATCACCATTTCAAGACAAAACATGAAAGCTAGAGGGCCTTCTAGCTGCACTTAGAGAAACCCTGGTCTCCTAAAACCAGAGTACATAGCAAGAGAATAAAAACCTAGGCTCAAGACTTAATCATTAAAGTAGTAGAGCTTCAGATTGGATTGAAACCTCAGCCTCAGTAAGTCCCTGTGCCAAATACAGGGCCCTAATGGGGAAGAAAAGGATGCTGAGACTTGAAATGGGCTAAGTAGATACAGTAAAGACCTTGATTTGCTAGGCCTTCAGAAGTCCCCTCCTCTCCTCTGCCTTGTTAGAAGACAATATCCCTGCCTTTGCTTGAAGATGTTGCAGAGACCTCACATGAGACATGCACTTTATAAGGCAATGCTTGCCTGCCTCAGGATCACTCCCAGCACCCCTCTTGGCAACCAATCTAATAAGGAAGATTGAATCTCAGTAAACCAGACTAGAGATGTGCTAAGCCTGCTATAGAAGAGAGAGGGCATATTCCAAAGGATCTGTAAGACATGGCTAATTGGTACTTGTAGTAGCTGATACCAAATGCACGGGACTGAATCCTGGAGTCCTGGATCTAGAAGGACAGAACATAAGATTAGATAATACAGGCTAGTAGAGCTAGCCTGATTAGCTAGATTGATAAATCTTATCAATACAAGAAAAGTCTTCTTTTTATATGATCTGACACCCTCGCAAAGACCTAAGAGATGTTACCAAACTATTGCTAGAAGGACTCTGCTGCTACTGCTGCTGCTAAGTCGCTTCAGTCATGTCCGACTCTGTGCAACCCCAGCAATGGCAGCCCACCAGGCTCCCCCATCCCTGGGATTCTCCAGGCAAGAACACTGGAGTGGGTTTCCATTTCCTTTTCCAATGCATGAAAGTGAAAAGAGAAAGGGAAGTCCCTCAGTCATGTCCAACTCTTCGTGACCCCATGGACTACAGCCTACCAGGCTCCTCCGTCCGTGGGATTTTCCAGGCAAGAGTACTAGAGTGGAGTGCCATTGTCTTCTCCAGAAAAAGGCTAGGCACACGTATTGTGAAGTAGAAATGCTAAATTTCCATGGAGTATGTTGAAGGAACAGATCAAAAATTTCAAGTAAGTTGGCACATGAGGTTTCATATACTATATAAGGTTGGAAACCCACCTGTTGAATATGTTCCATGAGAGGGCCTGAATGATACTCCAAGTGTCACACCAATAAGGAATACACTGTTCCCTATAGACCAAGGCTGATGATACGAGAGGCTACTGTAGAGACTAGACCCCTAAACAATAAAGGTTCACATGGTGACCCTCAAACCCTCTGAAGCAAGGTAGTTGCAATTACTGTAATGATGAAAGATGCCCACAGATACCACATTATGTGGCAAAATCCAAGGGCGTTTGGATTGGGCTGGAGAGGGAATTTAACTTCAAAATAGCTAAGGAAATATTAATGGAAACGATGTTTTCAGAAGAAAGTTGGGGGATAATTAGGCAAAGTGGATATTTCTTAGTTAATATATACAAAAGGTATCTAGGATGGATGATAGGAAGGGATGAAGGCAACTTCTCAAATTAAAATTCTTATTTATTTTGCCATTTCCAAATGTTTTTTTGGGGTTGCGCTGGGTCTTGCCGTGTGCAGGCTTTCTCTAGTTGTGGCAAGTAGGGGCTACTTTTGCTCACTGTGCACGGGCGTCTCATTGCAGTGACTTCTCTTGTTGCAGAGCACAGGCTTTAGGTGCATGAGCTTCGGTAGTTGCAGCACGCAGGCTCAGTAGCCGTGGCTTGTGGATCCTAGAGCACATGGGTCCTAGGGCACGTGGGTTTCAGTAGTTGTGGCAGCTGGTGGGCTCTAGAGTGTGGGCTCAGTAGTTAAGTTGTACAGGTTTAGTTACTCTGCAGGATGTGGAACCTTCCTGGGTCCAGGGATCAAGTCTGTGTCCACTGCATTGGCAGGTGGATTTTTATCCACTGTACTACCAGAGAAGTCCTCAAGTTTCCAAACTGGAGTCAGTTCTCAGAACCAGAACACCAAAGGCAGAAAGAGATTCTGGTTCCCTGTGCAAAGGAATCATGCATTTGTGTTCATTTAAACCTCCTCTAGTCCTTCTCTCAGGGGCCATAGCTGTTTTACTTATTGACATGCATTTGGTAGAAGAGAATACCCAAAGTCTTTAATATGGCAAAAGAGCCTTTCTGTTAGAGTTGAATTCAGAGGTCAATTTGGGGAGTTTTGCCATACAGTGATGCTGTATGTGCCAGAAAAGAAATGAAATTCTGGAATCCTTGGTCTGGCTCACAGTGGGTCCACAGGATTTAAAGATACTCCTGATGGTCATCTGCTGGTATAATTGAAATTTGCATGCTTGGCATTTGGCAGAAATTTGGATTTGGCATTCATTCTACAATCCATAGAGTAAGAAATATAGGAAAGAGAGTGAAGGCAGGAGGAGAAGGGGATGACAGAGTACGAGATGGCTGGATGGCATCACCGGCTCAATGGATATGAGTTTGAACAAGCTCCAGGAGATGGTGAAGGACAAGGAAGCCTGGCATGCTGCAGTCCACAGGATTGCAGAGTCAGACACAACTGAATGAGTGAACAACAACAATAACAATAAAATATAGTAGCAAAAGCTGGATGGAAGTCTCTGCAACTTCCATTCAAGCCAAGAGAGTAAATAAAACAATGATATTGCAACCTGGGGAGAATAGTAAACAGTATTATTTTAAAAGAAGTAAGGAATACAAGGATGATGGTCTGCAACAAATCCCCATTTAATTCAATAGAATGTCCCCCACAAAAATAGAATGAATTGCAACTGAATGATGCCGATCAAGTAGTGGCTCCAATCGCAGCTGCTGCCCCAGAAGTGATTTTACTGGAGGCAGATTAATATAGCCTCCAACACATACTAAGTGGCCATTGATCTGGTGAGTGCATTCTTTTCTATCCCTATAGGAAGAGGACCAGACACAGTTCATATTTATGTGAGACGGTCAAAAGCTTACAGTTATTATGTCAGTTTATATTAACACTTTGACTCTCTGTGTTATAATATTGCTGGTAGGGATATGAAGTGTCTGACATTCTACAGGATATCATGTTGGCCATTATATTGACAGTGCCATGCTAATCAGATCAGATGAGCAAGAAATAGCAGGTATGTTGGAAGCCTTGGCAAAACAGATGTGCGCTGGAGGGTGGAGATTAAAACTTCAGAACCCAGCACATTAATGAACTGTTTAGGGATCCAAACGTTTGGATCTGAAGAAAGCTAGACCATCCTCTCCAAATTAAACAACAAGATATTATATCTCCCACTACTAAGAGAGCATAAATGTTAGCAGCCTTTTCAGGTTCTAGAGGGGGCATATTCCGTCCCTGGGAGTGCTGCTTCCCTGTCTACCGAGTGACATTAGAATAGTGTCTCAGGCAGGGAAACTCATCAGAAGGGCCAGGCCGTGTACATTGGTTTTGACATTTGAGCCATATGACCCAGGAGACCCTATAGACTAACAGCATCTATGGTGGGTGAAGATAGTGTGTAGAGTTTATAGAAAACCTAAATAGAAGAATCGCAATATGGACCTCTGGGGTTCTGAAGAGAGTCCCTGCCATCTATGGCAGAGGACTATCAGCCTTAGGAAGCAGTTTCTGAAGTGCTAATTGACTTTAGCAAATACAGAGCTTCTCACTATGAGATACGAAAGACACTGTGACCAGCGTATCCATCATGAGCTGGATTCAGTCAAAGCTGCCTAGCCCCACAGTAGTCCACTCTAACATGGATGTGGTATATCCAAGATTGGGAACAAGCAAAATGAAGGGAGCACAAGCAAACCAATTGAGTAGGCATCCAGACCCAAGTGGCATCCGTCCATGTTGCACTAGTATACCTCCCATGGCTCACATCTGTGGCCTAATGGGAGGCCTTTGTAACCAGACAACAGAGAAATTAAAAGGCCAATCTTAATTTGTAGGGTGGTGGTGATAGATGGTGATGAGGGCAAATCCTCTTAGTGAGAAGAACTCTGATGGCAGGTGCAGTCAATAGGTCACCAACTTTTGGTAGAAAGAGATGTGGTCTGAGATAAAAATATAGAGAAAATCAGGGGTAGTCATGAATGGCATGTTGGTTGGTCACAGTCCTGGAAGGAGAAAGATTAAAGATCAGAGATAAAGAAGTCTAGAAAAAAAGGTGTGTGGATGGATCTATAGAAGTGAACAGGAAGTGTGAAGGGTTTTGAACTACATATTAATGCTCAGCAGAGAGCTTCTACTATGGAAGAGATACTAAACATTTAGACATATGAATTGGTCAGCTGGTCAAAGCCAGTATCTGTCATTTGGCACTCTAGTGCTGGCACAGTGGCTACATGAACTAAATAGTCGTGGGAATAAGCCTGGAGGCTGTGTGTGTGGTTTCCCATGCTGATCTGGCCACTGCTGCTGTTGAATGGTTCTTGGAGGCGGCTGAGAACTTTGGAGATGGGCTAAGAGTATTGATTATTCTCACTCTTTCATCATGTTAGCTTTTGGGTGCATTTGTGTAGGTGTGCTCAACTGCTCAGCTGTGTCTGACTCTTTGTGACCCCACAGACTGAAGCCCACCAGGCTCCTCTGTCCTTGGGATTCTCCAGACAAGGATACTGGAGTGGGTTGCCATTTCCTCCTCCAAGGGATCTTCCTGACCCAGAGATCGAACCCGCATCTCCTGCACTGGCAGGCAGATTCTTTACCACTGAGCCACCTGGGAAGCCCTTTGGATGCATTTGTGTGCTTACAAATAGCACTAAGAGTGATATATTTTTCTATAGACCAATCTGACCCTGCAGTAAAACAATTTTCTCAGGTGCTCCCAATAGGATCATAAAGAAAAAATTCTTTTGCCTTCACAGGAGGCAACAAGAATGCATCTTGACAGCAAAAGCAAGAATGCATTGGCTGAAGAAGAGTCATTAAAAATAAGGGACACAGTAAGACTGTGTTTGAAGATGACATGCCTTTGTAAATAGAAAATTCTGAAGGATCCACAAAAAGTTAGAACTTATTAGTTCAGCAAGGTTTCAGGTTGTAAGATCAATGTATGGAAATCTATTTTCGTTCTATATATAGTACAAACACTGAACAATCCAAAAACAAAATTAAGGAAAAAACTCATTTATAACAGCATCAAAAAGAATAAAATATTTAGGAATAAATTTAGCAGAAGTGTGAGAATTTAAGACCAAAACTACAAAATATCATTAAATTAAAAATTTAAATGGAAAGACGTTCCATATTTATAGACCAGAAGATTTAATGTTGTTAAGATGGCAATACTGGGCAAATTGATTTACAGATTCACCACAATTCCTATCAAATTTCAGCTGTATTTTTTATAGAAAATGACAAGGTGAACTTCAAAAATAACCCAGAATAGTCATAATATATTGACAAAGAAAAAGTTGGAGGTCACACATTTCCTGATTTCCAAACTCAGTACAAAGTTACAGTAATGAATGCAGTGTGGTACTGGCATTAAGATAGACATAGAGATCAATCAAATAGAATTGAGCTATACATATACGGTCAATAAATAAATTTTTAGCACATGTGCTAAGACAATTCCATGGGGGAAAAAATCTTTTCAACAAATTTTGACAACTGGATATACACATATAAAAGTATAAAGTTGGACTCCCATCTCAAACTATATACAAACATTAACTCAAAATGGATCAGAAGTCTAAAAGTAATAGCTATAAGACTCTTAAAGGAAAACACAGGTATAAATCTATATGACCTTAGATTTGCCAGTAGAGTTTTAGATATGACACCGAAGCAACAAAAGAAAAAAACAAATTGGACTTCATCAAAATTTTAAAGTGTGTGCTGCAAAGGGCTCTCTCAAGCAAGTGAAAAGAAAATCATACATATTATATGATTCCATTTATATGAAATGTTCAAAATAGGCAAATCCACTGAAACAGAAAAGAGATTAGTCGTTGTCAAGGGCTGAGGATCAGGGAGGAATGCAGAGTGACTGCTGATAGTAGTTCCAGGATTTCTTTCTTGGGTCAGGTGAATGTTCTGGAATTAGAGAGTAGTGCTTGATGCACAAATTTTTGAATAAGAACTACTGAATTGCACACTTTAGAGAGGTGAAATTTATAGTATGTGAATTGTATCTCAAAAAGCTAGTATTTTATTTTAATTATTTGTTTGACCGTGCCAGTTCTTAGTTGCAGCATATTGGACCTTTGATCTTCATTGCATAATGTAGAATCTTCTAGTTGTGGCAGGTGAGATCTATCTAGTTCCCCAACCAGGAAACGAACCCAGGCCTCCTGCATTGTGAGCATGGAGTCTTAGCCACTGAACCACCAGGGAAGTCCCAGAACTGGTGTTTTAAAAAGAAAAGAATGGAGGGCAGGAGGATGGGTCTGGAATGTGAACCTCAGGCTGACTTGTCACTGTGTCTAGGAATATGTGCCTAGGCTCATGGTGCTACCACTTCTTAGGTACCACTTTCCCCACCTTTCTGTCTATTCACGTATGTCTTCTATTTCTAATGGAACTGGAGGAGACATTCTGCCTCCCTCATGTCTGTATCTAAAAATATCCTGGTTTTCCATCACGGAATTCAACTAGGAATTGCCTGCAATCCGGTACTTGCTAGGAGTGCACTTAAGATGTGCACTCTTGAAAGAGACACACATCTTTGAAAGAGACAGTCTAATGGGAATGTTAACTAGCCATTCCTTCTGACGCTTCAAGCTCTATCATTCTAATAATTTATATCATCAGAAACAATGTACCTGGGCCATGTAACCTAGTCAGACACGGGCATTTTGATGATAGGTGATATTATAATATTATATTCTCTGCTTTTTTTTAGAGGATTTATCTAAGAAATATCTGTTTGAATGACTTATCTATGTCTGCCACAAAACTGTCATTGAAGACCTTTCTACTGATGTAAGGGCCCCAGATGATAAATTTCTCTGTTTCGAGGACAAAGTTTGCCTGTGAGTAGTATGAATATTTCTTTTACCTTTCCTTTGCTTCCCTTTCCTTTTCTTTCCTCTAAATATGGAAACTATCTAATACAATATGTGCTGTGAGCTTGGGCTTCCCTGATGGCTCAGCAGGTAAAGATTCCATCTGCAATGCAGAACATACAGAAGACATAGGTTCAATCCCTGGGTTAGGAAGTCCCCTGGAGGAGGAAATGGTAACCCACTCCAGTATTCTTGCCTGAAAACTCTCACGGACAGAGGAGCCTAGGGGGCTATGGTCCATGGCGTTGCAAAAAGTAGGACACGACTTAGCTACTAAACGACAACGCACGTCTAACACAATATGTGCTGTGAGCTTACTCCACCCTTTCTAGGATTTACCTCATTTGACCATCGCAACATCCTATCATATACACGTTATCGCCCCTCTTTTACAGATGTGCAGATTGAGGCTAAAACAGATGAAATGACATATCCCGCCCTTCACAATTATAAATGACAGGGATGGGATTTGACCCAAAGCAGCCTGACTGCTGAAAGCATGCTAAGTCCAGCTTCTGCTTTCACTTAGCTGTATAGCCCCTCCCACGTTTCATTCTGTAATTCACCTGCAAAATTTTTGAATTAAGGGAATGTGCATACTAAATACATGGGTGTTTTTAGCTCCCCACTTCTCCTATCTGAAAATGCTCAATAAATAACACTGATTGATGCATTCCTCCAAGTTTGAGATCCTTGGAAGAATGACCCTACATAAATCCTGGTGGCTGTTTTTATTAATGATGCAAGGGCAGTAATCACACAGACTGGAGGAGAGGAGGACAGAATTGAAAAGCAGAAATAATTCATTTTATTTCTTAGATTAGGTGCCTGGAAGTGGCATGGCACCTTAGCAGTCTGAAGTCTGGGGCCTCTGGGTGCTTGCACATTGCTGCTGCAGATTTAATCATCTCATCTGATGTATGTTTCTGTAGAGTGACAGGTACTCCCTATCCCACTTCTGAACAGATTTACTCTGATAGGCTTGGGGGGAAAAGCCTTTTACTCAGCCAGCATGATTCAGCCAGTCTGTGAGGCTGCTTACCTGTAAACACATTCACAAGCAGGCTAGCTCTCAGCCCGTAGGATTTTGATTTAGTTAAGTTTCCTTTCTCTTTTTTTTTTTTTTACTACCGGTATATATAGGTCGGGCATCTGCCCCCTAACCAGTTGAAAGATAAAGGCAAAGGGAGCCCCAAGATTTTCATAAGCAAGTCATCACACCATTGACCCTTTGCTTCCTTAGCCCCTGTTCTTTCTTGGAGGCTCTTTTATTTATTTATTTATTTTTTTTTGAGTCCTGAGCACTGCAGGATGATGACAGACATCCTCTCTAAAAGAGTGCTCCTCTAAGTGTGATCTTCAGCTCAGCAGCAGCAGCAGCACCTGGGAGCTTCTTAGAAACACAGAATCTAGGTGCCTATAGACCAGGTGAGTTCAAATTACAGGTGAATCATACATACATTAAAGTTGGGGAGCCTTGATTTTAGAACTCTTCACCCTCCAGGGGAGGAGGCATCTCCTCCACCAAACAGATCTCCCAAGGCAGTGCTATGAGTGTCTTGGAGTGCATTACAAGCTGCTGACATGGGGCTCAGGAGCTGCAAATAAGGGCACCAGCCAGATGAAGCGTGAGCCTTCAGTGAGGCTCTGTTACTGTTGCTCTTCTCTATCCTCTGAGAGGTGAGATACATGTTAGGTGCTCAGTCTTTGCCTCATAACTATGTAGATCATCTGGAGACCTGGAGTGTTGCTTCCAGAGTTATTAGAAGGTTCAGAACAGATGTCACCCATGTGTCATCCAGGAAGGCATTTGCTCCCTTCTTGTGCTCCATCAAGACTGCACATCTCTACTAGAGAATGCACTGCTGTGATTGGTTTATGCATCCCCATCCCTCACTTTATATTGTACAACTCTTCATGACCCAGATGAATACATAAAAGAAGGAGGGAAGGAAGGAAGGAGAGAGGGAGAGAAGTAATGGACTTTGAGTTTTAGAGAACTGAAGGTACATAAATATCCTGGATGTTGGAGAGTATGATGAAAGTATGCTGAGCAGTGAGTGTTCAGAAAGAGAGAGAGAGAGAAAAAAAAAAACACCTTAGGGAGGTAGGAATGAAGCTGTTGGGTTACAGATAAGAGAGTAAACTAAGAATTAAGATCACTTAAATATAAGTGTGGAGCCAACATGGGAATCCAGTCTGTCTGATGGATGGCTTATGTGTCTTCTGTATCACCCTGCTTTGAATATCATAAAAGGATAGCCCTAGAAGTTTTCCCCAGTACCCGCAGAGCACACCCAACTCCCTCATCCACAGGGACACAAACTCCCAGAGAGGTGGAATGACTTGTCCACAGTTACAGAACTGGCTGGTGGTAGAACCAGAATAAGAAACCAGAAGAAAGGTATGTGTCTTCAACCTAGTCATACCACCTGAATTTTCCCATCTTATCTTTCCAGGTCTGGAGTGCAGGCCTTAGCTTGAATGGCTCCTTCAGTCCACGGTCCCTTGCTCTTCCTCTGCAAGAAGGACTCTTAGTGCAGAGCAGAGTGTTGCCATGGTGATTATATAGTTTAAGACCTTTGGAGGTTAGTGGTACCCAGATGCCTTTAACCTTTACATGGAAGAAGTTTTGCAGAAACTATCAGATTTGTAAAGATATTCAAAGTCTAATTAGTGACAGGATGCTATAATTAAAAACCACTGAGCTGATAAGAGTCATCAGGAAACTAGAAAGTTCATCCCTCTATCTCAGATGGAAACATGTCTACTGTGTTTAGAGCTTCCCAGGGGAGAAACTTAAGTCTTTCTCTTTCACTTGTTATAGCCACTGATTATTTTTGCTAGAAAAAAAATCCCAGGAAAAGATGAAAGGATTCTTTCGCCTATTACTTATTTAGTCTGTGCTGGGTCTTCATTGCAGTGTACTTCTCTAGTTGCAGTGCATGGGCTTAGTAGCCCTGTGGCCTGTGGGACCTCAATTTCCCGACCAGGAATCAAACCTGTGTTCTCTGCATTACAAGACAAATTCTTAACCACTGGGCCACCAGGGAAGTCCCATTCTTGCCTCTTTAGTAGTGCTCTTCTGCTTTCTGGAAAATGGTCTTTGTTTCTCCACCCTCATACTTCCAAGCCCTGAACTGGGTCCTTGTCATCTCCCAAGATGCAGATGTCATTTACTGGCAGAGAAAGAGGTAGAGAAAGCAGATTTGACTGCTATCCTAGTCCTGCTAATAGATACAACCTTGGCAAAGTTCCGTTACCTCTTCCTCGTGTCAGAAATCAGTAGAGTGGATGACCTCTAAAAAAACTTCCAGCTCCAAAAATCTAATCCTCTAGTTTGCCATTGAGCTAAACTTGACTATTTCTTCCTCAGCATATTTTATTTTTAAACAAAATGTAATAGCAAAAAGGTCTCTTGTATGCAAGAGAATAAACTTACATGATGAAATTACAGCTACTAGAAGTGTTATTTTGGGGCAAGACATCATGTAGGCCATGTCTTCTGTCCACTCAAGGCAGTTCTGCCCATCAGGAACACTATTTTCATATTTACTGAAATTTAGAAAATTTTCACCATTTTCATATTTCATATCAGGAACCAGATCTGAACTATATCTGATACCCAGTATTAGAAGCAATCTTCATTTCTGTTTTTGGCTATGGATGCATAAGTATGTATTATATTACCAGCTGCTGCTGCTGCTAAGTTGCTTCAGTCATGTCTGACTCTGTGCAGCCCCATAGATGGCAGCCCACAAGGCTCCTCCATCCATGGGGTTCTCCAAGCAAGAGTACTGGAGTGGGGTGCCATTGCCTTCAATGCATGAAAGTGAAAAGTGAAAGTGAAGTCACTCAGTCATGTCTGACTCTTAGCAACCCCATGGACTGCAGCCCACCAGGCTCCTCCATCCATGGGATTCTCCAGGCAAGAGTACTGGAGTAGGGTGCCATTGCCTTCTGCATATTATCAGCAGAAGGTGTTAAACATATAATTTAGTATTAATGGTATTAGTTGCAAGTATTAGGGCAGATTAGCATTTGATGCATTAGTTCTTCAGGGGTTATAATTAAAGCTTGAATTTTCAATTGTTATATCCACTAACTGAATTGTGATTTGGCTTTTAATTCCACAATGAGTTCACCAGCATTGACAACCTAATACTGATTAATTAGTGACGATTCTTTATTTGCAACTGTCTGAGAATGGGTAAGTTACATCTTCCGATTATTGTAGACTCTTAGGCAAACATTTGGGGATGGCCTCTCCTTATTATGGCATTTCTCAGCCTAGCTGTCTGAGAAACACATACTGAATTCAAGCCTTTAAAAGCCTCATAAGAAAACCTATACATCCTTTACTCTCCCTCTTCTTCCCGCCTGCCTTCTAGAAGCTGAGTCTTTGGTCTGCTGCTTTGATCCAAGCTCTTCTATACCAGCTACCCCATCACTGTCTCAGAACAGAGGCATCAGGCATCCATCACAGATAACAGGTGAGTAAGTCAAATATAAACTTGTATACTACTATAATTAGTAATGTCTTAGGCCTTCTATCAACATGGTGCTCACTTCTTGGCTCAGATGGGCACTCCTAAATACTTACCAACCTGTAATAGTACTTTTGGGCTTCCCTGGTGGCTCAGCGGTAAAGAATACACCTCCCAATGCAGGAGATGCATGTTCAGTCCCTGGGTTGGGAAGATCTCCTGGAGGAGGAAATAGCAATCTACTGTAGTATTCTTGCCTGGTAAGTCCCATGGACAGTGGAACCTGGTGGGCTACAGTCCATGGGGTCGCATAAGAGTCAAACACAACTTAGCAACCAAACAACAAAGACAAATACTACTTTTAGATGGAGTTGATGCACTCAGCTTCATGGTTTAAACCTTGAAGCAGGCAAGATGTGGAAATTTTTGTAACTGAATGCATATATTTTCAAAACCATGTCACACTAGAGTCTTCCCAGAGCTTTCCTAAGACAGAGAGTCTGAGATAAGGAGATGTTGCATCCTTCCTAATAACCCTGTAGGTGGGCTCTTCCCTGGTCTGCTCTCCAATTCAGAGACTGACAGCTGAAGTCTCCCCCACCCTCAGCTGGGACACTGGCTCAGGAGGGACATGAGCCCTCATGCACTAACTCAGTTCCCACTGGGACTATGACCTTCATGGTACTGAGGATCCAACTGCTAATTCTGTGCACAACACTTTCTCGATTGCTGTCCTCCACACTCTGAACATTGCTATGCACGCTGCGCCTTTCATCTTGGTAAAACCCTCTGCCCACCCATTCCTATGGCATGCAGAAAACCAGACTCCCCTGCCTTACACCTCTCAAACCCCATCCAGGAAAGCTATCAAAGCCTTACAACTAGTTGCAATCCCTTTCTCAACAAAAGCACACTGCTCTGGCACACATCAACACCCCCACCGATGAAAATGACATCTGCTGGCTCCATGTTCCACAGAAGAGGAACTTGATACAAACTCCCTGAAGCAAGCAGTGATTGAAGCATTAATAGGCACCCAATACCTGCGTTCGTCCCCACATCATTCCATCACTCTGGATTTCTACACTAAAAGCCTTTAGGGGAGTTGTAAAGAAAGAAATGCCCTAGGCTGCTTATGTCTACCAAGGATTTCAGGTCGTCTTGGATTGATGGTATAGTATTAGAATGCTGAATTCTTCTCTCTATACAACAATAAATGTAGACAGCCCTGGGCAGAGACACATGACCATCTTTTCTGTCTCCCAGTTCATTTTGTACCAACTGAGATGTACCACAGGTAGGGAATGAGGTACTTAGTATGTACCTAGTGACTTCTGCCTGAATAAAATGGGGGTTGTCATGCCTACGCACTGTACTTGGATCATGTGGAGAATAGACAGGGAATTGGTTCTCCAAAAGATTTGCTATGAAATGCTTCTCATACCACCTGAGGGAGGCACTAAGGGAGAATGATGAATTACTCTGTGTGGCGTATGTCAAACCTGCTTTTTAGGCTGGGGAAGTAGTCATCAGACAGAAGGGAGAAAACCAAGGCCATAGCTGCATGGTGCCCCATTTTAGCAAAGGAAGATCCCACACCATAAGATGCAGAGTATGGAAAATGCTCCTGAGGTCCACAGCACGGCGGGCAAAGGGGAGCCCCCCCACCCTCAGCAGGCATCTACCCTAGACCAATGGCTGCAGTTTTCCTAGAGTAAGAGCTTTCATACTCTTCTCCTGAGAGTAGATGGTCTTGGTTCTAGGACCTGGGTCAGCCCTCGCACCTGGGATAAAAGATGTGGGATGAGCCAATGATTCTCTGGAAGAGTTCTGCCTCACTCCATTCTTTATCGAATGTCCATCTTAACCTCTCTCTCTGTCGCTCTCTCACACACACAGTCAAGCCAGACATGCCTTCACTTGTGTGCTAAGCATCCAGCCTCCTACACAGCAATATCCTCCATCCATGGGGCACCCACATGTCACACACAGAGCAATTTTTAAAAATTCAAACAGCCCAGGAAACTATCTTTTTCTTCCGCTCTCATTTTTCCCCTAAAAAAGGTCTTTAAAAAAATATTTGTATTAAACCAGATCAGTTTTACCTCATATGTTCATGTGGCGGAGCTGATTGACAAGAAAAACAATCACAAAATGAATATTTTTGTTTTTTCTTTTTTCTTAAAAAAAAAAAATTCCCCTATACATGGTCTCTAACTTGACAGAGCTGCTTTCTTGGACAGAACAGATGCTGTTGGAAGAGGCGCTCTGGCTGGACCATGAGCAGAACATGGAGGCAGCCAGGCCCTGAAACTGGGGAGGTCGAGGAAGCAGAGGAGCTAAGGGAGGGGTGGGAAACTTGGCTGCCTGCCCGCCCTGAGCAGTCCTCTGTGGGTGTCGCTTGTTTCCCAAGGGAGCCAGCGTGAGGAGCAGTCCGCGTCTGGAGAGCTCAGTGGAGGCAGTGTACAAAAGAGTAAGAACCAACGTGGGGGAATCACGAAACAGCGCCATTTTAAGAAATCTGGTTAAAAAGAATACAAAAGTGACTCCGCAGAGGGGGAGGGGGTGTTCCTACCCCTCCCGTTGTTGTTCCATCTTGCTCTCTTAAACGATAAGAATCACTTTCAAGGATTTGTCTGTTGCTGGGTTTCGCTGGTTCTTTTACTGAATCTCTCCCTTGGCTCCTCTCCTTCAACTGCATTCATTTGAGAAAGCACCGACTTTACAGCTTTAGGGCTGCTGAGTGGTCACCTCCTGGTGTGAGTGTGTGTGTGAGTGAGTGTGGGTACGTGTGTTGTGCATGTGTGCAGTGGTTGTTTCTCTCTCGCCTGCTTGCTTCAGTCTAAGCCCCAAGGTCCCATCTGCTGGGTGCTGACAGTCTTCAGGGAGCACCCTGTTGGCACTAAGGTCAGGGCTTGGATGGTCTCCACAGCCCGGATTTGTGGGTCCCTTCCCTGCCCGGTGCTGGAGTGGGTCCCTCATTAGCTACAGAGTTTGCCAGTTTCGTATTCCACAGGGTTTGGCAGCTTGGAGTTGAAAGCCCTCAGCGAAGACTGGATCCTGCCCACCTCGTTGTTAGCCAGCTTGAGCCGATGCCGGAGCAAGCAGGAAAAAAGGTCAAGCCGGACCTTGCCAGGTGGAGAAACTGGTTGACCCGGTCCCTAAGCTCAATGAGCTGCAAGAGGGCAGAGTCCTGGGAACCTTGCGTGTATGGGTAGTCTAACTGGAGAATTAAGTCCCGGATGGCATCCGGGTCAAAGGGCAGGCTGTAACCAAAGACCTGCAAGGTGTTGATTTTCATGTAGCCCAAGTTCTTGGAGGGATCAGTCATCTCCAGGGGCTCATAGTAGATTGTCTCGTTGGAGTTGTCGTCCAGGGACTTGATTCGGCTCCGTAGGTAAACGTGGACCGTCTCAAAGAAGGTCTTCCACCTGTTGCCCAAGGTGACAGTCCAGTTCTGGCACTGGGCGGCTGCGTCCACGTTAGTCCTCTCCCAGTCAGGGAAGTTGCCCTCACTCACGGGCATGAACCAGCTCTCGGAGTGGCTGCCCCCGAAGGGGTTGACGTAGATGGCCATGACAGGCTCCAGGGTGCTGTTCTTGGTGAGGCAGATCTGCAGGGACAGGGCCAGCATGACATGCACCAGCCCAGGCTTGTACTTGTTGCTCTTGAGGGTGAGCAGCATGCGCTTCCTCCAGGAGGGGTCGAACCAGCTGCCCAGACGCATGTCGTTGCTGATGAAGATGGAGTGCACCTCGATGCGGCTGTCCCGCTTCTGCAGCAGGTACTTCAGCTCCAGGTCCTGCAGGTCCGTCTCCAGCCCCAGAAAGTTCTCCAGGGACTCGGCCACCTCGGGGCGGCACAACCCCTGGGCGAGCACATAGCCCGGGTTGCAGCTCCCACAGCGGGTGCTGTTGTCCGGGGCACAGTGGGCACAGGCGGGCCCTTCGCCCAAGGCACAGGGGATGGGGCCCTGGCAGGAAGACTGGTCGTAGGGGCAGGTGCAGCTGTGGCTCTGTTCCAGGAAGGTGCCAGGGAAGGTGCTCTCCCCACAGTAGAGGAGGGACTGGATTCGGTTCCACCAGTAGGGCAAGGACCTGTGGGAGGGGAGACAGAAATGAAACAAGAGTCACAGGAAGCCGCACACTGCTGCTTCCCTGAGGGTGCCGGGAGGCTGACTAATAGGGAAGTTGATGAGGAAGATAAAAGCCCCAGGTTCTCTGAATGAAGGAAACCCTACTGTACCACTTTGGGATGACCAGCAAGGCCTGGAGCTGGGTGTCCGATGGATCAGCATCAGAAAGGTCCGACATCAAACTTGCGCTCATCCCTCCCAAGTACCACCTCATTCCTTCATTCAAAATCCTACCGAAGAGCTCAGCGTCTTCCATATCCAATCTAGTTTTCAGCCTCTTACATAAGATCTTCCAACAACTGGCTCTCCAAACCTCCCAATGATGTGCCCACCTCTTTCCCTCTTCACAATCCAGATCTGTTCTTTCTAGAACTCTCCCGTCAAGGACAGGACTTCTCTACGGTTGGCTCCCTCTCTCAAGATTTAAATTTCAGTTCTTATGATACCTCCTCAAAGAGGTCTTCCGTGATTCTCCTCAAAAGCACCATCCAGCCCCTCTCTGTCATATCACGCTGTTTTGATGTGATCCACAGCCACAATCAGTATCAAAATGGATTGTTTGTTTACCATTGACTTGTTCAGAGATGGTTCCCCTGCAAATGCCACGACAGCACGGACACTGCATTCTTCACCAACGCATCTTCAGAAACTAGGCTTGTTCCTGGGGCCTGGTAAGCGTTACTTAACTATTTCTTTGGGGGAAAAAAGAACCTTTCTCAAAAGCCCTTGCTGGTCTGTCTGTCCTCTCCACCCATGTGTCCCTTGTCACCTGTGCCTCAGTCAGAGGTGCGCCTCTGGGTTCCTGTGAGGGCAGCACCCTCTCCTGGAAGGCTCTGGCTCACAACAAGCACCAGTCCACTTTCATCTCCTCCTGGACAATCTGGTCAAGACGTCCTTCTCCCAGGTGGCTTTTTTCTTGAACCTTTGCTATTATTAGGACATGTCTTTGATTTATGTCCTACCAACATGAATTTGGGGTTCCCAGGTGGGGCTAGTGGTAAAGAACCTGCCTGTCGATGCAAGAGACATAAGAGATGCTGGTTCAATACCTGGGTCGGCAAGATCCCCTGGAGGAGGGCATGACAACCCACTCCAGTATTCTTGTCTGGAGAATCCCCATGGACAGAGGAGCCTGGCGGACTACAGTCCATGGGGTCACAAAAGTTGAATACAACTGAAGCAACTGAGCTGCTGCTGCTGCTAAGTTGCTTCAGTCGTGTCCGACTCTGTGTGACCCCATAGACGGCAGCCCACCAGGCTCCCCCATCCCTGAGATTCTCCAGGCAAGAACACTGGAGTGGGTTGCTATTTCCTTCTCCAGTGCATCAAAGTGAGAAGTAAAAGTGAAGTCGCTCAGTCGTGCCCAACTCTTAGCGACCCCATGGACTGCAGCCTAGCAGGCTCCTCCGCCCATGGGATTTTCCAGGCAAGAGTACTAGAGTGGGGTGCCATTGCCTTCTCTGGAAGCAACTGAGCACACACCATGAAATTAAGTAGCTGCTGCATAGTAAATTTTCTAGTTTTGATGTTCCTATATATTTATTATATCTTTCCAATTAACAAATGCTTTCACTGATCAATCTTAGGCCATATAAGGTAGACTCAACAAAGGCTTGCTGAATGCATGTGTGAATGAGTGATGGATGCTTGAAGGCCAGTGATGACCCAGCCCCCTCTGTTCCTAAGGACACAGGGCCTCAGCTCCCTTCGCTCCTGTGACTCAGAGCAGAGTTGCTGTTGGAAATGATCTACTGTGTGTGTTTCTCATCATACATAATCAGTGTGTGAGCTTTAACTCCACCTTTTCCTTTCCTCAAAGACTTATTAAAATGGAAATGAGTGAGTGAGAATTAGAGTATTATTAGAGCAACATTCGAATTATATAATTTATATAAAAGTAAAATTAGCTTTTTTTTTTTTTTCACTTCAGACACATCTCATAATTGAGACTGAAGCGCAAGTAGGTCAAGACAACGGGAGCCTCTGAAAGGCCACATGTGGGTCAGCACATCCAGCTCTGCCGTGTTGGACGGGGCCCTCCAGGGCCTCAGCCACTGTCGTGGGCGGCGTGGCTCCAGCTCAGACACAGGGGTGCTCACCTCTCCTTGGGCAGACGGAAGCGGGGCTGCCGGTGACAGCGCTTGCAGAGGTTGAAGAGCCTGCGGACGATGCGGTGGGTCTTCTTGAACAGCACTCGCAGGCTGGCTCCCAGCTGCTGGTAGCGGTGCTGCAGGCTGGTGTCCACCGCCCAGAACTGGGAGATGGCTGTGGAGTTCAGGAATCTGTCATCTGGCAGCCGCTTCAGCAGGGCCTGGAATTCCTCTGTGGGTAAGACACATGGGCTGAGCTAAGGGGGTGCCCTTCAGACCCTGGGTGGGCAAGAGCCCCCTCTACCCCCAAGTCCCACTTGCCCATCCATCACTGTATGAGGCAGGAGGCTTCACACCATTCTCCCAGGACTTTTGATTTCTTTCTTTTTAAACAGCTTTATTGAGAAATGATTGACATACCATAAGATAAGTCTCTGGGATTCTTTCCCCTCCATCCTATCTTTCATATGCTTCTGAATTTCAAAACACATCTCTGTCACCACCCATGTGGCCAGTGACCTTGGGACGCATCTCTTTTGCCATTAATACCTCCTTATAAATTATGCACAACCTTCTTGGATCATACCATAGCCCCCTTAGGGAAGCTGGTTAAGGCGAGGGTGGGCAAGACTGGCAAATGTGGGCACAGAAGACAGAACACCCACCTCAGAAGTCTTAGAAAGCTTTCAGTTCCTGAGATCAGCCTCTCCACCCAACATCCTTCTCTCTGACTCTAGCACATCCTTCCTCTCTTTTGAGATTCACCCCTTGACCAGATTAAGGACTTCCTGTAGCTCAAACAGTAAAGAATCTGTGTGTAATGCAGGAGACCAGGGCAAGAAGATCCTCTGGAGAAGGGAATGGCAAACCATCCAGTATTCCTGCCTAGAGAATCCCATGGATGCAGGGGCCTGTCGGGCTACAGTCTGTGGGGCTGCAAAGAGTCGGACGTGATGGAGCGACGAACACACACACCTTGGCTAGATACCCATACATTTTTGAAGTTAGTCCAGAAGTAGAGTGCTTTCTGGTTCTTAGCTCCTACTACAAGTCTGAGTTCTCCTCAGAGGTTCCTGGGAACAATGTGTTTTCTGAAGTCATGCTCAGATCTCTGTCCACAAATCTGCTTTCACTTAGGACCTGCAGCCATCAGGTCTCCTGATGGCGATCTGAATAGCCCTCCTTCACTCGTTAGCAGTAACTCATAGTGCTGAGAGCCCAAAGTCCTTGCCTACATATGCAAGCATCCCACTACCGTCTGAACTCCCTACCCATACTACCATCCCAAAGCCACCAGCCCGGTCCAATGCAGCCAGGGTTGCTATTCTCCTCAGCTACGAATACCTCATCTAAGACTTGAGCTGGCAGTGCCTGGGTCCTCCACTCTGATTCTGATTTCTCCAGCCCCTGGTTCTTCACCCCCCACCCAGATGACTGGAAAAATCACACCTAGTAATGACATTAACAACTAGTATGTGCATATTTCTTCTTATAAAACACTTAAGTATACAAAACGGCACAGAGAATAACAAAATAAACTCCCACAAGTCCACCACCTAGATCTTGCCATCTTGCTATATTGAATTCAGATTTTTTTTTGAAGAAATAGGCAAAGCAAATATACTTGAAGGCCCTAAACTTCTCCTCTGTCTTTATCTAGATGTAACTACTTTCTTAAATGTTTTCATCGTTATCATATATTTTTTAACATTTCCTCTGAATACATTTATCCATGAAAATATTAAGTATTGGCTAGTATGTTTTTAAACATCAAATAAATAGTACTAAATATGCATTATGTTAAGAATTTATATTATAGTATTATATATAAGTATGACATAAATATAAATATGTATGTAACACATAGCCTTTTCATTTGCCTTGTTTTATCTAATATTGTTTTCTGACACATATCCACATAACTATTATTCACGTAGTAGTGAAATGTATATCGTGCAGAGTTCTTTATAATTTTATCCACACTGTTCCATATGAGTCTTCCATCCACCAGTTGCTATCATTTCCCTACATTTACAGATGAAGAAATGGAGGCACTGAGTGGCTGCATGGCTAAATCAAAGTCGTACAAAGGGTCAGTAATAGAGGGTATTAGGTTTCCCAAGATGTTACAGCAAAATACAACAGAATGGATGGCTTATAAACAACCAAAATGAACTTCCAGGGGCTGGAAGTCCAAGGTCAAGAGGCTGCGGCCAGGTTCTGGTGAAGGTCCTCTCCTGGGCTGAAAATGGCCGAATTCCTGCTGGGTCCTCACTTGGTGGAAGAGGTAAGGGATCCCCTGGGACCCCTTTTATATGAGAGTGCCGGTCCCATTCATGAGGATTCTGCTCTCATGACCTATCACCTCCCCAGGTCTGCACCTCCTAATACCATCACCTTGGGCATTAGATTTTCAACATATGAATTGGGGGACGGAGACACAAACATTCAATCCATAACACAGAATAAGAACTCAAAACCCAGTCCTCTGAATCTAAGTCTCCAGGTGACACTGGTATCAGTTATACTTGCCCTAAGCAGTCATCAGCACAAACTAGTGACTCCTAGAAACATGCTATGCACCTCACTCATTCAACAAATATTCACTGGGCACCTAACGTGCAGCTGCTACTGCTGCTAAGTCACTTCAGTCATGTCTGACTCTGTGTGACCCTATAGATGGCAGCCCACCAGGTTCCCCCATCCCTGGGATTCTCCAGGCAAGAACACTGGAGTGGGTTGCCATTTCCATCCCAAATGCATAAAAGTGAAAAGTGAAAGTGAAGTCGCTCAGTCGTGTCTGACCCTCGACCACCCCATGGACTGCAGCCCACCAGGTTCCTCCATCTATGGGATTTTCCAGGCAAGAGTACTGGAATGGGGCGCCATTGCCTAACGTGCAGGCACTGTGGAATCTGTGGCAAACAAGATAGATGAGGTCTATGGCCTTGATTATATTTGCCTTAGCTTATTAGGTCCTTGAAATGCATCTCTTTGGTAGGTATTAGGTCTATCTGCATATACAACAAAAGAAAATGGCCGAGACTTGGGGTGGTGACGTAACCTGCTGGAGGTCACAGGCCAGTGGCGTGGCTGAGTCAGGAGCCAAGCGGAGTGTTGTACCTCATGGCCTCCCCCCACACAGGGAGGAAATCTGGGCCACCCACTGCTCACCTGACTCCTCGAACTGCCGGTTGTGAGTCGCCCAGGAGTCCTGGATCTGCAGCAGGCTGTCCTCCATGGCCTGGATGTCGGCGTCAGGGCAGTTGCATTCTGGGAAGGTAGGGCTGCACTTGCACCAACAGTCATTGCCCTTGCAGATGAGCTCGCCCTCGGAGCTGCAAGTGATGTAGCTGAGCGCAGCGGCCACAAAGCGCTCACGAGGTACTCGGGCAGCAGCACCTGCAGGCCTAAGGAAAAGATGTATCAGGGAAAACTGCCAGGCGGGACCAGTGGGTACTCGCTTTCCCATACCCGAGGCTGCAGAGTCCCCGGCTGGAGTTCTGCTGCCTTGTGCACCCTGGGTCCAAGGATGGGCACCCCAGGCCCGATCCTGCTAAGCTGGTTGGGACAGAGGGTTACTGCTACCCCTGTGACAGATGGGGTACATCAAAGCTCAAGGCTTAGTTGAACCCTCACATTGGCCAAATTGAGAACATGCCTATCAAATGAACGGGCTTCTTGGCTACACGTCAGCATTTCTAGGATGGAAATGCAATGGTGTTTCAGATAAAGGAAGAGCTTAGAGTCCTCATGGGGGAAAAACATCAAGGCTTGTTGGACTTTTTGCTCTGCCTCCAAGAGCCATTCTCTCTCTCACTTCTCTGAGATGAGCAGCGGGCCTCCTAGGATATTACTAAATGCTGGCCCTCCTGGGCCTCCCACCTTAGCCCTGAAGACCAAGGAGGCTGCCCTGCTTAGGAAGTAGGGACAGGTGTTGTGGGTATGTAGTGGCCAGATACGACACCAAGTAATACTTCCCATATATGACTGCAGGTAACACTTGTGGTCATACCGAGGCTCTTACAGGTGAGGAAGTCCAATCTGCATGAGCACAGTGGTCTGCCAAAGTCACAGTGCTACTAAAGCCAGCTTGGTGTCAGACTGTGCCCTTGTCCCCTCAGGTCCTACCGCACAACTGGGACTGGCTGCCCATCTCAGGCTTTCACTCTTGAGGAGCTCTGAAAGCAAGGTGGTGGTAGATGCCCCAAGCTAGATATAAATGCCTCTTGGCTTCTTTCTAATTAGCTGCCTCTGGTCTTAAATATAATCCACTCAGTGAGTCCAAGATTCAGCTTTCCTACCCATCTGTGGTGTCTGCTTGCGAAATCATTTCAGTCATGTCTGACTCTTTGCAATCCTATGGACTGTAGCCCACCAGGGCCCTCTGTTCATAGGATTTCCAGGCATGAATACTGGAGTGGGTTGCCATGCCCTTCTCCCAATCCAGGGATTGAACCCATGTCTGTTGTGTCTCAGGCATTGGCAGGCAGGTTCTTTACCACTAGCACCACTGGAGTGGTGGATATTGGTTTATCAGCAGCAGGATAGACTCCTAGTTGGCTTCTAGCCAGACAGGGTGGCTGTTGGCAGTCTATGAAGAGGTGAATGAATCACAGGCATGCCTTGGGATGCAAGCTGGCCAGGTTCAAGGTCAGACCCGCAGGAGGCTCCCTGAATAGGGACCCTAGGAGACACTGTGCCAGGAGAGTGAGGGACAAGAGGACTTCTGGATGGGATGGGCTCCCCTTTCATCAAATATCTGCCGGCTCTTTATCGTCACACCCTTGACCTTGGCAGGAAATCACAGAGTCCAAAGGATGTATCCTGATGTCAGCAGACCTTAAAATAAAACTTAGAATTGCAGCTGCAGTACATGTTTGTTGCTCTTGTTTGAGATCTACTCCTGTTCAGAACTGCTCCTACGTTTTTCTTTCTTGACGATGTCCCTGCAGTGGCACTTGAGCAGCCCTCCCCATGTACCCTGTCCACATGTGCTTGCTTCCCACACTCACCCCTCTCCAAGCCCTTTCTTTTTACCTCCCCCATTAGCTCCCTCCTCCTCCCCATAACATTTCCTATTGCTATAAAATAAGTGCCCTGAGCAATGTCTGCATGAGTGATGGGCTATAAAATTAAATGGCATAAACTATTCCAAATGAACCACCAGACACTCTGAACTTCACTCATCGCTAATTTCCAGACACAAACCCAGTCCATCCGGGGACCTAGGAGAAGAGGGATGCTAATTGCATTGCGAGGCTTTAAAGAAAGGAGGCTTTTCCTCCTTTTTATTATGTTTCTTGATGCCTAAAGCATTCAGGGGTTGCATCTGACTTAGGTTGGCTGGAATTTGTCATCATAGATCCTGAGTGAGGGCTATTGATTTTATAATACCAAGACAATCATATCTTAAACAGAGTTCATTCCGTTAGGCCTTAAGAAGAATGAATGTTCCCCACTGCCAAATAGCTCTGACTCCATCTACATAGCTCTGCCCCTGGGATGCTTGGGGGACACCTGAGTGTATCCCCTTATCTCCCAGCTTCCAGACCTAGTATCATTCCTGTTCCTTTTGCTTTTCTGTTTCTGCTTGTTCTGTTCCCGGTCGAGCCTCCCATTCCTTTCAAACTCTTCTCCTGGCTTTGATCTCCCATGGAAGGATGAAGACTAGTAACACAAAGTAGGGACCATTCTCAGGATAACCAGTAGCCCCACATTTTGTGTAGCTCTTAGTCGAGCTAGAGACGAACTTAAGAAGAATGAACATTCCCCACTGCCAAATAGCTCTGACTCCATCTACATAGCTCTGCCCCTGGGATGCTTGGGGGACACCTGAGTGTATCCCCTTATCTCCCAGCTTCCAGACCTAGTATCATTCCTGTTCCTTTTGCTTTTCTGTTTCTGCTTGTTCTGTTCCCGGTCGAGCCTCCCATTCCTTTCAAACTCTTCTCCTGGCTTTGATCTCCCATGGAAGGATGAAGACTAGTAACACAAAGTAGGGACCATTCTCAGGATAACCAGTAGCCCCACATTTTGTGTAGCTCTTAGTCGAGCTAGAGACGATGTCCCATGATCACTCTGCAAAGACCAGCTGTTCCCCACTGTGTCCTTAGGATAAAGTAGAGGGCTCTTTGGACAACAAAGGAGATTGCTCAGCTAGATCAAGGCATAGAAGGTTGGGTGTGCCCTTGAAGTAGGATAGTGACAGAGATCTTGGGCAGGACTGGGAGGTAGGAGGATTTGGGTGTCGAGTGGTTTGAGCAATGGTTGAGGTGTAAAGTAAATCATGTCAGAAGTTTTCTCCAAAGAGTGATGGAAAGTTTTTAATTACAGGTCCCAGAACTAGGGGTAGTTCTTGTCTTTGGAAGGGTTTAGCCAAATGGGGCAAACGGGACCTTTTCATTTGGGTGATCTAAACTTTTTTTTTTTTTTTAACCAGCTATGGAAAGTGTGAAAATCATCACAGGGTACCTTACCGAGTAACTGCACCTTGTTCTCCGGACTCTGTACCAGAACAGAGCTGACTGAGTCCAGGTTGTCGTAGTTGCTGCAGCCCAGGGGGCCAGTCCTGGTCTCCGTGACCTAGAGAAGGAAGGGCGGGTTTAGACAACAAGCCGAGACTTTCCCTTTGCACTGCCCTCTTCCGGGCAGCCATTCTCAGGCTCTGTGTCCTGTCCCGGACTGGCCCAAGGAGGCCATGGCTCTTCCTACCCTGGGAGCATGAAGCCACTTTCCCCTTGTTCTGGACAGGGAGTATCAGTGGTGTGGGGCTGGCAGCAGCAGCTGTCTGGAAGTGGAAGCCTTTCAGAGCCAGGGGGACTGTGTGTCTGAAAAAAGGAAACCCAGTGTAGGAAGAGGAAGCTGAGCCTCCACACTGGAGTTCCCCCATCTCCTCCCCCAGAGGAAGACCGGAGGCCAGATGTGGATGCTGTCAGCCCACTGGCCAGCCCAGCTGTAGCCACTTGATGTGGTGCTCACAGGCTTTAGGGATCCCAAAGATGAAACACACTAGAGAAACATGAGTTATGAGTATTATTATTAATATTAAACATTTAAGTCCCACCTCGGCACTGAGACGTCCTTAGAGAAAATCAGCCGTGGGCTTACTGCATATTTTAATAAGTATATTAAATATACATAATCTCTTATAGCTATGTAATATTCCAAAACACCACAGAGTCATTTTAAAATATTATAAAGTTGGACTATCAGTTTTTCCCTGATGTTTAAAGTATAAGATGAAAAATGGGGAGCTTTAAATGCACTGAAATAATTATGTAATAAGACTGATGGGGACCTGAGGCCTTTTCTTTTCAGGATCTCTGGAGGCTCTGCCAACAATCAATCAACCAATCAACTGGTATTTATTGGGCAGCCACTGTTCAATTCCCTGCAATTTATCAAACATTCATAGAGTGCCTTTCTCAGAGTTCTTCAAGGAAGTCGGCTCTGATACCTCTGACCTTCTCGCCTAGCTCCAGGCACCTTTGTTCTGCAGCAAGCAGATGACTTGGAGTTTTCCAGCCTTTCCTGCAAGTATTTAAAGCCTGAGTCCTCCACACATGAAAGGTTCCACAGAGGTAAGCTCATAGTTATTTTGCTCACGAGGTTGTCAACAGCAATTAACACAGAGGCTGACACCTAATACGTACTCAATAAATTAGAGTGTATGTGAGTAATATATTTCAGGCTTTGAGGGGTGGAGAGGTGGACAAAAGATGTACAGGTTATATTGTGTGTCCTCCAGGAGGTTACAACCTATGGGAAGACAGGTACATATCCAACTGATTGATACAGCTCCAGGTGGGGAAGAAACGTGTCATAATGAGCCCTGAGGAAAGCGCAGTTTTAAGCAAGGGAAGGAGTTTCAGAGGAGAGAGCAACTGAGTTGTTCCTTCAAGATGACTAAAATATGGACAGGAAGAGAATGGAGGGGAAGTACTCTCAGAAAAAGAAGGGGCGGCATGATCTACAACATATGGGCTTGATAGTGTGAGATGCAATGTGTCTGCCACTCTGCCAGTTATCACAGTGAATTCCAAAGTGTAAGTGACATCATTAAAGAGAATTTAGTATAGTTAGTCTTGAAAACTACACATGGAACAGAGTAAATGAGAGATGATGTGATACTAATACAGTGAAGAGAGAGAAGGGAAAAAACGTTGCTTAAAGTAGTATGAGAAGGCTTCATGGAGGAGGTGATCCATAAATCGATCTTAAAGGATAAGAGCGAAGAGGAGAATTGGAAGAGAAAGACTACAGGGCAAGCAATAGACCCTGTGCATGAGAAGCAGCAAGACCCAGCCTGGATGGGGAATAGGATCAAGGCCATGACAGAGGCAGGAAACCCCTCTACAGTTTCCAAGCTCATCCTCCAAGATCGTCCCATTTAACCTTCACACTAACTCTGAGACAGATCACACTATCATGTTTCAGGGAAAGATGAAAGGTTTAGGAAGATACTGGGCCCAAAGACTCAGAACTGTTGAGTAGATGAGATAGGATTTTGACTTCTGAATCCTCAGACTTCAGTTCCTGGCCCCAGTGTCTCCTGCAAGGGCGTATCAAAGGGCTGCAGAAAATGGAGTTAAACCCATGTAGACGAGATCACTCTAAAACACAAGTGTCAACAGACCAGCTCATCCAAAACATTTTAGTGATCTACCCTCTTTGCAGAAGGTGAACAAGGCCTAAGACAAATTGTATAGACTTTAGTTTTTATTTGAATATATTTGCTCACAGTGTTAATTTCTACTGTACAGCAAAGTGAATCTGCTATACATATACCCTTATTCCCTCTTTTTTGGATTTCTTTTCCCATTTAAGTCACCACAGAGCATTGGATAGAGTTCCCTGTGCTATACAGTAGGTTCCCACGAGCCATCTATTTTATGCATTGTATCAGAAGACTTTAGATACTATGATTACAGATGAGGCAATCAAGACCAGATAGGTTAAGTGATTTCTTCAAGATCACACGGTCAGCTGCAGGGCTACAATTCATTTGACTCACTCATTCATTCTTTCACTCATTTATTCATTTATGAAATATTCCAGGAGAATCCAAAACTCACAGTGAGCCGGTCACTACCATAAGGAGTTTACAGACAAGTGGAAACATGTTTATACTGACATAATCCCAGTGTTACACATGAGCCTGCCTCCCTCCACAGGTGGGCGCTTAGTGCTGAATAATGTCTCGGTATCGAGTGAGTTGGTGACTGGCTACTGCAGTGGGAAGGCAGAACCAGGATTATTTCAAGGTAAAGCTTTCTTTATCAATATGGTGCAAAAATTCCTATAGGAGGTGTGGCCAAGGACTAGCCCAGCTATTCGGGGAAGCCTGTCTCTCTTGGAATGGGCTGAAAGACAGAGTGGGATGGGGGTGTGTGGTATTTGGGAGGTTTGCCTGTCCCCGCCTCCAGGTAAGCTGGCCACCACACTGTCACCGAGTTCTGCTCTGGCTTTTCTGTCCACCCACTCCCGAGTTGAACACTCACCAGCATCAGGGCCATGCAGGGAGAAAGCTACACTCCTTAAACAGAAGTAGGACAACTCCCAAGGGGGTGAACAGAGCACAGCAACTTTCCACTCTTTCATTCCACCCCTGTCCCTCCCTCCCCACCACTGATTCATCTGCCCCATCACCTTTACTTGCCCATTGCCAAAGGTCAGTTCTAAAGAGAACAATCAATTAGGTGAGTCATTGAAAGGGTGTGTGTAGCTCTACTTTGTTAATTGCAACACAAGGATGGGAACAAGGAAGAGATAGGAAGTGTGATCCCCCTGTTCATTTCTTGTTAGAGGGAATGATTCAAGCCAGATCTCCACGAGTGAGGAAGGCTCACTCAGGTTTTACCAGATCCCAGAGTCACTGCCCTTTCCACGGCTCCTCTGCCCTGAGCCACCTCTGACCTCCCAGAGAAGCAAGGTGGTGGGAAGCAGGAGGGGGGCTGCAGAGGGTCCTCTTGCAGATGGTGCCTGAGTACTGACTTGACAAGAGGGATGAGCCAAGGAGCCCCAAACCTGCGAAGTGATGAAAGTCCCAGAGTCCCTGGCATTGGTCCAGGAAACCCTATGTCTCTCCCTGTAGAAGAGGCAGACAGCTTTGGTGGATTATAAAGAGGGCTGGCGGAGGTAATGGAAAGTGCAGCTCAAAGAGAGCCTCAGATAAGCTTTCAGAAAGAGAAAATAATTGTGTGCTAATTGGTCTGTTGACAGAAACCATCCTGCCTTCAGAAAGCCCTGATGGATCTCAGGTTCATTAGCACATCCAATTTTCCATAAATGCCGGATTGTGCAAAGCCTCATTCGGGTGAGCCTGCTCTCCTCCCCTTGCCCTTCACTCTCTGGCTGCTCCCATCTTACCTGGTGGGGAGGGGCCTGGCTTGCTGCACAGCTAAGCTCCAGTAAAATGGGCTTTTAGTTGTGAGCGATAGGGCTGGCCAGAGAAGCATGGCTGAGAGTGTGTGGGATTCAAAGAGCTGCAAATTGAATCCCAGGCTGCTGCAGGCAGGAATCTGGACAAGTCATGTAAGGATGCTTATGAGAACCACTCCCTCTTGCCATCCGGAGGTCTATGCAAACTTGTGTGGGGGTTCTTTTCAGGCAGCTCAGGAGCCTCTCAGACTCCCCATCAATCCCTTCCTTAGTCTTCAATTAAGTAAGGGTGAGTCACAACTGGGGTTTCCCAGGTGGCGCTAGTAACAAAGAACCTGCCTGCCAGTGCAGCAGATGGAAGAGGTACAGGTTCAGTTCCTGGATGGGGAAGATCCCCTGGAGGAGGACTTGGCAACCAATTCTGATATTGTTGCCTGGAGAATCTCTAGGACACAGGAGCCTGCAAGGTTACAGTCCATAGGGTCTGCAAAGAGTTAGACACGACTGCAGTGACTTAGCAGAGAAGGCAATGGCACCCCACTCCAGTACTCTTGCCCGGAGAATCCCATGGACAGAGGAGCCTGGTGAGCTACAGTCCGTGGCGTTGCTAAGAGTCGGACACGACTGAGCAACTTCACTTTCACTTGTCCCTTTCATGCACTGGAGAAGGAAATGGCAACCCACTCCAGTGTTCTTGCCTGGAGCATCCCAGGGACGGGGGAGCCTGGTGGGCTGCCGTCTATGGGGTCGCGCAGAGTCGGACACGACTGAGGTGACTTAGCAGCAGCAGCAGCAGCAGCAGTGACTTAGCACGCACGCATGAGCTGCAGCTACAAAATATGCCCCTGCCCTCTTCTGGGCTTTGATCCCTTCCCAGGAATTATGAATAGGGTGAATCTACATTCGGCCCTTTCCAGTTTGCAAAGTGTTTTCATGTAAACCATTTCATTTGCTGTTACCCGACCCTACAGTGGAGTAAGAGTGATATTCACAATAGGCTATTCACAGTGTGTATCAGCAGGGAGGACAGGGGTGTGCTCACTAATCAGAAGAGGTAGCAGCTATAGGGCCATGCTGCTGCTGCTGCTAAGTCACATCAGTCGTGTCCGACTCTGTGTGACCCCATAGACAGCAGCCCACCAGGCTCCCGTCCCTGGGATTCTCCAGGCAAGAATACTGGAGTGGGTTGCCATTTCCTTCTCCAATGCATGAAAGTGAAAAGTGAAAGTGAAGTCACTCAGTCGTGTCTGACTCTTCGAGACCCCATGGACTGTATGTAGCCTACCAGGCTCTTCCATCCATGGGATTCCCAGGCAAGAGTACTGGAGTGGGGTGCCATTGCCTTCTCCCATAATGAGGTGCAATGATCCCAAGGTACATCAGTCCTCTGGTTACTATCTGGGGAGATCCTGGGGTTCCAGGGGAGGGATAAAGGTGGTTAGAGTGGCACATAGCAGACTATGTGAAGACTATGGTGGCCAAGTCAGCTGAATCTTAGTTCTGTACAGGTGAGTCAAATAGTTGGTAAATCCAGGTCATGAAGTTTAATAACTAACGTCTCAAGGTCACAGGAAGAGCAAGTATCAAGGCTGAAGCCCAGTCCCTGGTCTTCTCACTTGAGGAAGTTCGTCTCCCGCTAAACCAGATAGCCTGCCATCCCCATCAGGCATTTTAGTGAGTGTCTCACCACACACCCAACACTGTGAAGAGACTTGGAACTGTATGCGTATGACAGTCCCTGCTGCCTAAGCCTTGATGTTGGGTGTGGGGAGATGGAGACAGGCGTAGAAACAGCTGCAATCTAATGCGACGCATCCCGTAACAGAGATACGTACTGCCCAGGGCAAACGTTGCACCAGAGGGGGTGTTCAGTGGGGTCTCAGGCATGTGTTGGATTAACAAAAGGGAGTAGGGTGCCTCTTTCTTGCCATTAGTGAAAAGAAGTTGCTAACAAAGGGTAGAAAGTAAGAGTGCCTTTGCTTAGAGAAACAAGAAACCAACAGATTTACTCAAGGGTTTTTCCTTTACCAAAGTTGAGCAGGTGGGCAGACCCCCTCACCCCCACCTACCTCCACCCAGAATACTGACTGCGCTGGAAGCCAGCTCACCCCCTGTAAAGCAGCCTTCAGAAGAGGAAGCGTGTGGCAGGGGCTGCAGCACCAGCAGCAGAGTCTGAGCTCGCAAGGGTGTGCTACTGTGGTGGCGGGGTGCGGGGGGGTGCTGTCTGGATTTGCAAGTGCTGTGTGTTAAAGCAAAGCGGTGGTCTCTGGTGGGACACCATTACTATCAGGATGGAATGGCCAGGTCACCCATATGGAGGGAGCAGAGCCTGGGATGGGATGCCAACACCTCCCTTTGCTCTCTAGTCTAGGGTATGCCCTTTAGCAAGGACTGTGGGTTATACTGAGAGGTGAAATAAGACACTAAATACCTTGTCTTTCATGGTTCTCTGAACTATAAAGCCCATGGGGAGCACCCATGATGCTCCCAAACAGAAATAACTCCAGGTCAAGAAGCTCAATGGAAACTGAACAGTCATTTTCCCACCTGTGACTGAGGAATTCCAAGAATAGGCTTCTGAGGATGGTGGCCCCTCTTTGGAGGAGATGGACAGTGACTCTAGTTCTAGGACATGCATTTACAGGCGCTATAACAGACAGGATATGAGTTCCTGCCCACCTCTCACTGTCACCCACAGTCCTTGCTAAAAAGGTGAGTCCAGGAAGCCATGGCTGAGATTACATAACCTCCAGTCTTTGTGCTGGACTAAGGTGGATCCTGAACCAGGTTCTTTCTCTGGGGAATTCAGAACTATGATACTGGGCTGGAGAGGGGAAACTTAAGGGGTGATTATGGAGACTTATGAAACTCAGAGTAACTAAAGCACCTACTACGTGCCAGGAACTGAGACTGCTACAATGAACAAGAGAGGGGTCTCTGTCCTGATGGAACTGGCTGAGACAAAACAGAAAGGTCACATTCAGCCAGGGCCAGCTTCAGAACAAGACAAAGCTAAATGCAGGCCAAAGTCCCTGGTATACAAAAAGTCTAGAATAAACAGAGGAAAGAACTTGAACTAGAGAAGCAGGTAGAGATGAAAATGTAGAGATGTGTTACAACAAGAAACAGAGCATCTTAGGGGTGTTACTGTCCTTTTACGATGCCCATGGGTCTACAGTGTCTTCTTCTTAAGAGCTCTGTTATCCTTCACCAGAATCCTCTTAACAGACAATCCTGACATTCAAGCTACCTTTTTCTTTCAACTGAACATGCTTACATGCAGCTGCACATAGCACTGAGAAGAGCCCAGCCTTTGTAAAAAGTAGGGTCCATGACTCATTCACCCAACAAACTTGACTCATGACCCAGATGTGGCAAGCTCTGTACTTCTAGTGGGAACCAAAGATGCCTGAGACCCAGTCCCTCCCATAAGGACCTCAGAGTCTCAGAGGTCCTCTTGTTAATGAGCACTCAGTTCAAATGACAACTCCTATAAAGAAGGCATGCTTGAAATACCGAAGAGGGGCAGCCAGGAATGGCTTCAAGAAAGAGTTACCTTTTTGAGCCAAACAAAGAAGGGGTAGGAAAAGCCGCTCAGGTAAACAGACAACCACTGCAGGCAGGAAAGAGCAGGTGCTGGGGAAGGGAGACACAAGAGAATGGTATAAATGGTAAGTGAAGGGTTGCAACAGGAGCTGGGGTGTGGCGGGGCAGGGGGCGAGGGGAGCAAGGGTTGAGAAGAGTGTAAAAGGATTGCTTGGAGCTGAAAGATAAGACAACAGGCATAGTAGGTCTTCAATTGCCTTCCCATCTTGTTAAGCAGAAGAATTATTATTCCTTTTCAAGGTCCAGTTGCTCATGCTTTCTATATATTTTCATACTAGATCGTCCCAGAAATCCTTCACAGTAGAAATTATTCTAATTATTCAATGATTTTAGAAGGAACTAATTGGGGCTCAGAGAAGTTTGGTAAGTTGTTCAAAGCCTTGCCATGAGCTGAGCTCAGACTCTTGGGCTCTTTCCTGTGCATCACACTGCCTCCCTGAATGGGAGATGGTGGTTTTGAGCCATTCCCCATGTATTGTCAGGAGCCACTGAAGGATTTTAAGCAGTGGAATGATATGATTTGTACTCATGCAAGCAGCAGAGATGATGAATCAGGGAGCAGAGTGGAGAATGAGGATGGGAAGACTAATCATGCAAGACAATCAGGTAAGAGTTGATGACGTTCTGAATGGCCATGAGCATAGAGAGGAGGCAATGAGTGAGCTGAAGACACTACATGCAAGGGAGTGCTTCTAGTGATGGATCTAGAGATCTAAGATGGGCAACGAGACCCTGGAGGAAAGATAGAAAGAGAAAAGTTGGTCAGGTAAAGGCTAGAAAGGGACATTAATGGGACCATGGAGTTATTCATCTAGGCCTACCTTTCATGAATGGATAAGACAAGTTCTTCTTCAACTTTAACACATCCCACTAGAGGGCTGAAGAGAGAGGGGGCTTCTACATAGTTCTGTCTTAGTAAAACCCACTCCGTGCTATTACCATCCATCTTTCATCAGTTTAAGCTACCAGCCTCCAAAGTATACCCTAAGTCTGCCTGAACATCCGTCTTCCTCCTCTCTCAGACTCTCACCCCAGACCCTGGACGTCCCCTAACCTGACCCCTCCTCTCCACTTATGCTTCACCATGCCCTCTGAATCTCATGAACAGTCCTCAGCAAGAACATCTATAACTTCAATCTTTTCTCAAGAGTCCGCCTCACCTTTTTGTCCTAAGCACAACTTAGCAGCTTCTGAGGACATGTCTTCCCCCACAGTCTTCTCTAGGACCAATGGTCCTCCTTCCTCTCCAGCCTTCTCTGGCCCCTCTGAAGTCAGAACCCTCAGGACTATCATTCACTACCGCTCCATGTCATGGTCTATTTTTCTTGTTACTCCCTCTTGCTCACTAAGGATTTTCAGAGTTTAGCTTGCTTATCACCATCTTTCTTACCACAAACAGATCTGAATCATTCCTGATGACTTCAGCATCCATGTAGGTGATCCTTTAATACCCTTCCCTCCCCACCTTCTCATCTGGTCTTCCGGTGAACCCCATCTTGGCCTCCCATGCCTATGGTCGTGCCCCAGAACCTGACCCTCTGTAACTGCTATATTAAACATCACATACTTGTACCTCCTCTAGTCTCTTCCCTGTAACAAGTCATCAAACCTATTTAGACTTCCAATCTTTTGACCTAGTCAACTTTTCACTTTCTATCATCCCCTAATGGTTTCAAATCCCTTGATTCATCACTGTAATCACTCTTTTCTATATACTCTCAACTCTCTTGCCTATTTTTTCTTTCATCTTGTACACACACACACACACACACACACATCTTGGTTTAATTAATTCTCCATCTATCTCATGCTTGTCTGAACACGAAGGGCTGAATACAGCTGATGAAACTCACAACTCTGCTGACTGGCCTCATGTAATAATTATGACCATGGGCCTCGAGTGGGCCTTCTGTGCCCCTCAACAATTGACTCCATTTATCTAGTCAATTGATAACCTTAACTCTCTGAAAAAACCATTTCATACATTCTTTTCTCAGCAATTCCTTTTTCCATTTAGCCACGGACTTTGCTTGTTTCATCAAGGAAATGGAATAAATCAGAAGAGAATATCTGTATCCTCCCACCATCACACCTGTCATCTTACTGCGTGGATGCTGTGTGCTCTGTCCTGCCTTGTGCTACAGAGGATGAAGTGTCTGTGCTCCCATGTGAGACCTGCCACGCCACTCATGCCTGGAGTAACCACCTCTCTCACCTCCTCAATTGCTTCTGCAATCATCTCCTGTCTCTCCCACACCATGATTTCCCCCCTCTCTACTGAGCCATTGTAATTAACATACAAATATCTTGGACTATCTCCCATTTTTAAAACAGAAACACAAGCTCCCTTGATCCCACATCACTCTCCAGCTATCACCTATTTTTCTATTTGCGTTTATAGCAAAACTTTTCAAGGATTGTCTCCACGATTCTAATGCTCATTCCACTCTCTCTATTGAACCTTCTCCACTCAGCCTTTTATACCTTTGATGCCACTGAAACTACTCTTATCAAGGTTACTAGTTACCTCCACGTTGCCAAGTTGAACGTCATATTCGCAATCTGACTGCTCAAGCTGCCTGCTCCTCCTTTTGTAAAGCCCTTTCTTCACATGGCCTTGTAATCCAACTTTGGTTCTCTTCTTAACTTTATGCTCTGTCTCAGCCTCCTTTGTTGAATCCTCCTCATTTGGCCCATTGCTGAAAACGGATATACTTCATGATCCAAAGCCCTAGGTCCAGTTTATCAGCAGCATTCGGTCCTCAAGTGATCTCACTTCATCCTTTCCTATAGTTTTAAATACCAACTACACTGTGGATATATTTGCATGCCAAACTTACATCTCCAATATCGACCTTTCTCTTGAAATCCTGGTGTGTTTAGCCAATTGCCTGTTAGATATCTAATAGGAATGTCAAATCCAGTATGTCTAAAACTGAACTCTTGACTTCTCATTTCTTTCAGATCAGCACCTCACCCCAGTGTGCACCTCAGTTAATGAAATCACTGTTCATCATGTTACTCAGGCCAAAAATCGTGTGGTTAATCTTGACTCCTTTCTTCCAGTTTCTTAGCTAACCCTGGATAGGCTCTACCATCAAGTATAACATGAACCTGGGAACTTCACATCAGCACTATTGCACCAACTTCATCCAAGTCACTGCTGTTCATCTTGGCCAGTGCAGTAACAGGTACACTGGGCTCCAGGAACCCCCTTCTCTCATCAGCAATGCCCTCATGATCTGGCCCCTGCAACCACTGTTGCCTCATGTGCCCCTTCACTCCTCTGACTCCACTCCACCTACACTAAGGGTGCTCCTGGATCATACCAAGCACACTCCCACTTCAGGGCAGTTGCACTCCCTCCCTGCTCTGTCTTGAATGTAGTCACTCAAGATCCCCTTGTGACTCACGCCCTCGCTTCACTCATATCTCTGATCAGGTCTTCCCTAAAGTTCCATGTTCCCATCACCCTCTATACTCTTTCCCGACTTTGTGTCTTTCTACCAATAATCCCACCTGACATTATCTATGTGTTTAATTATGTCTCCACCACTAGAATTTCAGCTTCATGAGGGGAGGGATCTTATATGTTGGAACTCACTTTTGGATTCTCAGTGTACCCAGAAGAGTGCCTCACACATAATAAGTGTCCAATAAGGTTGAGATTGGCATATGCGAATTGCTGTATGTAAAACAGATAGCCAAAGAGGACCAGCTGTATAGCACAAGGAGCTCTACTCAATACTCTGGAATAACTTACATGGGAAAAGGATCTGAAAAAGAATAAATATATGAACATGTATAACTAAATCACTTTGCTGTACACCTGAACTAACACAGCATTGTGAATCAACTGTAATATAAAATTTAAAAAATTTTAAATACTTATTGAATGAATGAACAAAACTTCCTTGTGAGTCTTGGGTGGGATAAAAGCAGAATATAAGATTGATTCTCAACAGCCTCACTTTATATTTAGAAGTAGAATCTCCAGTGATCCCAAGTATCATCGCTACTCTTCTCTTTCCTCATACAACATGAACTGTCCTAGAAATCTTCTAGAGAACATGGGATGGATGTTATAGTTAGTTAAATCATAGGAAGTATTCAGCTTTCCAAACACATGAAACCCCATCACTCCTCTGCTTGTTTTCTACCGTGCTTTGACTTATATTGAAAGTCTTATCACAGCCATGGGAGCTGCTCCAGCCTACCTCTGAACGTCATCTTGCGCGAGCATCTTTCTTGCTCACCTCTCTGCAGTCACAGCAGTCCTGGGTTTCACCACGGCACCACACTGGTTCCTGCCTCAGTGCCTTAGCACTTGCCATTCCCCCCTCCTGAACACCTTTCCCTCAGATCTACACACAGCTGGCTTCTAGGATTCAGACCCTAGTCTAAACCCCAAGTGCACTCCCCCTGCCCCTCTCGCCTCAGGAAAACTGTACCTTTGACTCAGTTTCCCCCTTATATCATAACCTGGAATGACTTTGCTGATTTTTACAAGTTTATTATGTTCTTTCCCCCACTACAATGTGACCTCTGGAAAGCAGTGGCCCCGGTTGCCTTTCACTGAGGTTCCCTCAGCTGGAGCCTGCCTTAGGGAAGATGCCATGTGGCTGTTTGCTGCAGAAGGAAGCGCCTGCTCAGGCTTTAGGGCTGGTTTAGGGCTGTGCCCACATCAGAACGCTGCTTTCCCACTACCCTCAGTCAGGCCTGGCTGAGGCAGAGCTGCCGAAGACCCAGGCCTCCACCTGGTGTCTCTGCCTGCCGCCCCCAGGAGCTCCCAGGCCCTTACCTTGATGGCCCCCGTGGCTATCTGGATGTGGTGCAGCCGCCGCAGAGTGCTCTCTTGTCGATGAAGTAGGAGGCTGCCAGCTGGTGCAGGGTCTCCAGGGACACAGCGGAGCTGTTCCCACTGCCCCCGATCACAGAGGCACTTCCTGCCGTCTCTGACTTCCGGCTCAGTTTCCGCTTGTCCACAAAGATGGTCAGGGACTCTTCTCCTACAGCAAACAACATGGGCGTCCTGGTGAGGCCTTCAGCTCCCCGAGCCCCTACCCATTAGAATGTGAAACCCTCAGACTGAGCGAAGAGGGCGCCTGTGGCCCCTGCTGACAGCCTTTTCCCATCTGTACCATGCTCGGAACACTCCCATCAGACTGCACCACAGGATAAGGGCACCACTGCCTGAGAGGCCAGCCTCCTCCTCCTCACTTCTGTGATCTCCCAAAGCTCATCCCCCGCCCCTCCCGCTCATCCATTTAACATCTCTATTGATCTCTGTCTCAGGCAATCTGCCTCTATGGGGAAGATAAAATTCTCTCTCTCTCAAGTTGTTTATAAAGAATCACCGTGGATATTTCTGCTCCCTAAGAAAGGGCAAAAGCCTTGAAGCTCAACCTCCCTTCTCCCCCTCAAACGCTCAACACCTACGACATGTCAGCAGATCACCTGAACCCTTGGAGTGTTCCTTTGTAGTCCATAAGACAGTGAGCTAAATGGTATAATAAAGCCTGCTTTCTTCTTTCCAGGACAGAGAGAACTCTGCCTCTTTCCAGCTCCCAATTCTGCTCTGGGTCCTAGCCAGAGGTTGTACCACTCCACCTTTGCCTCCATCCAGCCCAGAATCATTGGAATCTGTTTGGCTGGTTACCAGTCTCTACAGAGCTGAAGCAGAGAGATCAGGAACTTAACGAACATTTATTTTTTTGCCTATGTGTCTGGGCTTCCCTGGTGGCTCAGACGGTAAAGAGTCCAACTGCAGTGCAGGAGTGCATGGCTGCTAAGTCGCTTCAGTTGCGTCCAACTCTGTGTGACCCTGTGGACAGTAGCCAGCCAGGCTCCTCTGTCCCTGGACAAGAATACTGGAGTGGTTGCCATTTCCTCCTCCAGGGGATCTTCCCGACCCAGGGATTGAACCCGGGTCTCTTATGTCTCCTGCACTGGCAGGCTGGTTCTTTACCACTAGTGCCACCTGGGCCTGCCATGCAGGAGATGTGGGTTCAATTCCTGGGTTGGGAAGATCCCCTGGAGGAGGAAATGGCTACTCATTCCAGTATTCTTGCCTATAGAATCCCATGGACAGAGGAGCTTGGCAGGCTACAGTCCATGGAGTCACAAAGCACTGGACACGACTGAGCACACATACTGACTACTGTAGCCACAGCCAATATTAGGATATGGAGAAACTTCAGGGTTAGATGGCTCAGCCAAAAGAAAACTGGGAGCATCCCCTGCTGGCAAGTGCTTAGTAGACGTCTGTCCCCCAACCTCCTTACCCCACAAACTCCTCCCCAGGAAGATGCTTAAAAGCAAAGAGCCATGTTCTGGCAGTGAAATTGGATGTCAAGAGATTACACTGTTGACAAATGTACCAGAATGAGAACATTTCCCAGTCACAAAAATGACACGAAGAATAAAAGATCCAGGAAGAGTATCGAAGCTGTAGTCAACAGGTGTTAGAAAGCTATTTCCGATGGTCTGGCAACCAGCGAGTATAGGATGATAGATCAAGGTACTGCTTACCTCCGAGGGTGGCAGAAAGTAGGAAGTGAGTGCCATACTTTTTGATCAGGTTTTCGGTGACCTGTTGCAGGTTGGGTCTCCTTCCCAGGAGGCGTATGTTCCGGATAAACTCTGGGGCAAGAGGCAGTGGCAAACTAAAGAAGTCCTTCCTTTCCAGGGCCAGGTTGTTCACTTTCCAACGTGCAAACTCCCTGGAGGGAAAGACAAGGGAAAGTTCATTGTATTCTGGGATAAGAGGAATAAAGCTGGGAGCAGGTGTGGTTCTTCCTTCACTCGCACCGCCTCATCTCCTCTCAGCACACATCTCTGCAGATGGAGGCACCAGTGCCTGAAAGAGGCCCTCTGGCCTCTCGTTCCCACGTAGTAAGAAGCCCTACCCCAGTTGACCTCCAAGAATATGCTCCCACTCAGCTTTCTCATTAGAAAGTGGCTTCCCTTCTCCCGAAGGCACTCATGGTAGTATTATGTAGTAGGGGAAAAACAAACAATGAAAATATTGGAAGTGGTTTGCAGAAATAGGAAAATGAAAGAAAGTGTGTCACTCAGTTATGTCCAACTCTTTGTAACCCCATGGACTGTAGCCCACCAGGCTCCTCTGTCCATGGGGTTCTCCAGGCAAATATACTGGAATGGGTTGCCATTCCTTTCTCCAGGGGATCTTCCCAACCCAGGGATCGAACCCAGGTCTCCTGCACTGCAGGCAGATTCTTTACGATCTGAGCCACCAGAGAAGCAGAAATAAGACCTAGTCACAATTGCAATTCAGCGGATGAGTCACTTCACAGCCTCTGTTACCCATTTTTAAAGTCAGAAGATTGGTTTAGAACAACAGTTCTTAAACTTTTCGGTCTCAAGATACTACCACACTCTTAAAAATGAAGAACCCCCTGTATTCATGTGGCTTATCTAATGATAATTACAACTTTAGAAATTTCAACTGAGAAATTTAAATCAATTTTTTCATTATAACAGAAATAAAGCCATTACAAGCAACATAAATAACATATTTGTATGACAATCACTGTATGTTCTGAAGCAAAACAGATTTAGTAAGAAGAATGGCATTTTCTTTGCCTTTTGGCAAATCCCTTGAGTTTCTGGCTTAGCAGAAGAGAGCTGCAGTCTTGTATTCTGTGTTCAATCTGTTGTGATAATTGTGAATATTCTTCTTTGGGACCACACTACACACAACAAACATATTTTTTAAAGGTTAACTACTGTGTGGACTCTGAAACCATACCAATAAACTTTTCATACTCAGTTGCATTAAAATCCAGTGTTCTATATTGCACTTTGAATGCATCTTTTAACTCTGTGATTTTGAAACATCATATACTGGTCATCCATCTGCAAAATATAGGACCATTGAGTTATTCAGATCTTCCATATTTGACATTTTTTATTATATAATATCAAAACATCATATTTGTTAATATAACCACAAATCTCATCAAAAAAGTCCTTAAATATTGGAAAGCTGTCAAGCTTATGATGACAAATACAAGTTTTCCAAAATTCTAATTTTCATTTGAAAGCTTACATTTTATCACTGGTAATAAATATTGTCAGTTGTTTCCCTTAAAGAAGCAGGCTTGCTTTGTTCTTTTATTTATTTATTTTTGAGAAAATGTCTGCCAAACACTACAATCTGAATAACCATAGTTTGTCTCTTGGTTGCTCAAGAAAAAATTAAGTCGTTCCATGAAAAAAATGGCTAGTTCAACTCAACTTAATCAGAAAAGTATTTTTCTCTGAGATCACCATTCTTCAGTAACCTCAAACATGCTTTTATGTGTACTTTTCACTTTATCATCAGTTCAGTTGCTCAGTCGTGTCCGACTCTGTGATCCCATGAATCACAACACACCAGGCCTCCCTGTCCATCACCAACTCCTGAAGTTCACTCAGACTCATGTCCATCCAGTCAGTGATGCCATCCAGCCATCTCATCCTCTGTCATCCCCTTCTCCTCCTGTCCCCAATCCCTCCCAGCATCAGAGTCTTTTCCAATGAGTCAGCTCTTCGCATGAGGTGGCCAAAGTACTGGAGTTTCAGCTTTAGCATCATTCCTTCCAAAGAAATCCCAGGGTTGATCTCCTTCAGAATGGACTGGTTGGATCTCCTTGCAGTCCAAGGGACTCTCAAGAGTCTTCTTCAACACCACAGTTCAAAAGCATCAATTCTTCGGCGCTCAGCCTTCACAGTCCAACTCTCACATCCATACATGACTACTGGAAAAACAATAGCCTTGACTAGACGGACCTTAGTCAGCAAAGTAATGTCTCTGCTTTTGAATATGCTATCTATGGTCATAACTTTGCTTCCAAGGAGTAAGCGTCTTTTAATTTCATGGCTGCAGTCACCATCTGAAGTGATTTTGGAGCCCCCAAAAATAAAGGCTGACACTGTTTCTCTGTTTCCCTATCTATTTCCCATGAAGTGATGGGACCGGATGCCATGATCTTTGTTTTCTGAATGTTGAACTTTAAGCCAACTTTTTCACTCTCCTCTTTTACTTTCAACAAGAGGCTTTTGAGTTCCTCTTAACTTTCTGCCATAAGGGTGGTGTCATCTGCATATCTGAGGTTATTGATATTTCTCCCAGCAATCTTGATTCTAGCTTGTGTTTCTTCCAGTCCAGCGTTTCTCATGATGTACTCTGCATAGAAGTTAAATAAGCAGGGTGACAATATACAGCCTTGACGTACTCCTTTTCCTATTTGGAACCAGTCTGTTGTTCCATGTCCAGTTCTAACTGTTGCTTCCTGGCCTGCATACAGATTTCTTAAGAGGCAGGTCAGGTGGTCTGGTATTCCCATCTCTTTCAGAATTTTCCACAGTTTATTGTGATAAACACAGTCAAAGGCTTTGGCATAGTCAATAAATAAAAAGACATGAGCTCATAGTCAAGATCCAATGAAAACAGAGTTTACTGCTTCAGGGGCATTCGTGAAGCTAACATGCATGTATATGTGTGTGCATTTTGCTTCCAGTATGTAATGATGACTATATGACTACCAGCGTCATTAAGTGAGGCTGCCCTTATTCAATTTAAGATGTGAGCAGTTTCATTCACCATTATTTTTGCATATTTACTGCAATGTCAACATGGACATCTTGAAAGGAACTAAGGGGATATGCATTTTAAGAACCTTTATACTAAATGATGGCAAAGTTCCTTTCTAGTCCCATCTGGAACGTTAATATTCATGCTTTTCTCCTCACTGAAATATTTGTATTTTAAAGGATGAAATTTAAATGAATATATCCACTAGTAAAAAGAAAAAAGGAAAAGAGGGTGTTCTTTTCCATTGCCTCCCAAATTATAGTAGAGAGGATCAGCTCCACTGCCTTAGAAAACCACATGTAAAGTCTTAACATTCTCACTCAACTCTGCTCTTCATAACAGTGCCAAATCTTGGTCTAACCTTCCCTCAAATCTATGAAGTAAAAATGACAAGGCCACAGAGAAAAATAATTCAGAATAAATAAATAAAGAGCATGTCCATTGGAGGCTGTAGAATCCTGCTATCTAATTCCAGAAATGAAGAGAGGGGGCATGTTCCAAACATTACCAGAGAAATAAAGGAAAGGGGATGACTAATAATTCATGGGTTCCCACAAAACCTTTTAAAATTCCCATTGTGTGGTTTTATTTATCTAAGCAGACAAGTTCATAATAATGCATTATCATTTATTTCCTTTGTGTGGGAAATGCTAAACTTTAATTAAAGTAGGGTATTTGTGAAAAGTATTTTCTATCTCAAATCCCACTGCAGCATAATGAACAGTTGCTTGATTTCACTTCTTATTGGCTGGACAGCCAATCCAACACATAGAGAAGCTTACTAAAAAACAAAAACAAAAACAAAAACAAAACAAGACCCAACCATGTTCTGCATACAAAACTCACTTCAGCTTTCAGGACACATATATTGAAAGTGGGGCTTCCCTGGTGGCTCAGAGAGTAAAGAATCTTCCTGTAATGCAGGAGATCTGGGCTCGATCCCTGAGTCGGGAAGATGCACTGAAGGAGGAAACGGCAACCTACTCCAGTATTCTTGCCTGGAGAATCCCATGGAAGGAGGAGCCTGGCAGGCTGCAGTCCATGGGGTCGCAGAGAATCAGACATGACTACGCACACACAGGGACTATACTGAAAGTGAAGGGATGGACAAAGATATCCCATGCAAATAGAAACTAAGAGAAAGCTGGGGTAGCTTATTTAAAGCAAAATAGGTGTAAAGTCAAAGCCTATAATAAGAGACAAAGTCACTACATAATGATAAAGAGATCAATTCATCAAGAAAATATAACATTCATAAATATTTATGCACCCAACATAGGAGCATCTAAATATGGAGAGCAAATATTAATATATCTGAAAGGAAAAATAGACAGCAATGCAATAATAGAAGGCAACTTCAGTACCCCACTTTCAGAAACGGAAAGATCATCAGACAGAAATCAGCAAGTAAACACTGGACTTAAACTACATGCTAGACGAGATGGACATAACAGATATTTATTTATAGAACATCCCATTCAGCAGCAGAATATATTTCTCAAACACACATGGATCATTCTCCAGGATAGAGCATATATTAAGCCACTAAACTAACCTTCATAAATTGAAGAAGATTAAAATCATATCACACATCTTTTCTGACCACAATAGTATGAACTTAGAAATCAATTACCAAAAGAGCACCAGAAAATTCACTAATGCATGGAGATTAAACAGCAGGCTCCTGAACAACCAGTCAAAGAATATATCAAAAAAATAAAATCTTGAGACAATGAAAATGGAAACACAAATACAAAAACCTGTGGGAAGTAGTAAGAGCAGTTCTAAGAGGAAAATTTATAGCAATAAATACCTACATTAAGAAAAATAAAGACCTTAAATAAACAACCTAACTTTATACCACAAGGCACCAGAAAAAAAGAACAAACTAAGCCCAAAGTCAGTAGAAGGAAGAAAATAACAAAGATCAGAGTGGAAATTAATGACATAGTGACTAAGAAGACAACAGAAAAGACCAATGAAACTAAGATTATTTTTTGAAAGGTTAAATAGACAAATTGTTAACTAGACTAAACAAAGGAGGAACAACAACAAAAAAAAAGACTCAAATTAGAAATGAAAGAAGAGACCTTACAAATGATACCACACAAAGGATGAGAGACTACTAAGAACAATTATACACAAATTAGGCAACCTAGAGGGGATAGATAAGTCTACCAAGACAAAATCATTAAGAAATAGAAAATCTTAACAGTCAAATTACTAGTAAAACCAAAAACAAAATTCCCAGTGCACAAAAGTACAGAACCAGATGGCTTCAATGGCAAACTCTACCAAACATTTAAAGAAGAATTAACCTGATCCTTCTCAAACTCTTTCAAAAAAATGGAAGAGGAGGGAAACTTTCATACTCATTTTATTAGGCCACCTTTATCCTGATACCAAAACCAGCAAGGACATTATAAGAAAATTGAAAGAGACACATGTACCCCAATGTTCATTGCAGCACTGTTTATAATAGCCGGGACATGGAAACAACCTAGATGTCCATCAGCAGATGAATGGATAAGAAAGCTGTGGTACATATACACAATGGAGTATTACTCAGCCATTAAAAAGAATAAATTTGAATCAGTTCTAATGAGATGGATGAAACTGGAGCCGATTATACAGAGTGAAGTAAGCCAGAAAGAAAAACACCAATACAGTATACTAACACATATATATGGAATTTAGAAATATGGTAATGATAACCCTGTATGCGAGACAGCAAAAGAGACACAGATGTATAGAACAGACTTTTGGACTCTGAGGGAGAGGAAGAGGGTGGGATGATTTGGGAGAATGGCACTGAAACATGTATACTATCATGTAAGAAATGAATCGCCAATCTATGTTCGATACAGGATACAGGATGCTTGGGGCTGGTGCACAGGGATGAATCAGAGAGATGATATGGGGTGGGAGGGGGGTTCAGGATTGGGAACTCATGTAAACCCGTGGCGGATTCATATACAGTATTGTAAAGTAAAATAAAGTAAAAATAAAAATTAAAAAAAGAAAATAGCAGGACAATATCCCCAATAAACATAGATGCAAAAAAATTCTCAACAAAATGTTAGCAAACTGAATTCAATAGTACATTAAAAGGATAAAAGACCTTAATCAAATGGGATTTATTCCAAAGATGCAAGGATCAATGTGATATACCATATTAACAAAACAAAGGATAAAAATCATATGATTATCTCAATGGATGTAGAAAAAGCATGTGACAAAATTCAACATTCACTTATGATAAAAATTCTCAACAAAGTGGGTACAGAGGGAACAAGTGCAAGCCTGCATGCTTAGTTACTCAGTTGTGTCTGACTCTTTATGACTCCACAGACTGTAGCCCACCAAACTCCTCTGTCCACAGGATTCTCCAGACAATAATACTGGAGTGGCTTGCCATTTCCTCCTCCAGGAGACTTCCCAGCCCAGGGATAAAATCCAGGTCTCCTGCTTTGCAGGTGGATTCTTTACCATCTGAGCCACCAGAAAAGCCTCAACATTATAATGGCCATCAATGACAAGCCCACAGATAATATCATATTCAATGGTGAAAGCTGAAAGCTTTTTCTCTAGCATCAGAAATAACACAACATTGTCCATTCTCATCACTTTTATCCAAGATAGTACTGTAAGCACTATAAAGAAATAACAGGTAAGAAATAAAAGTCACTCAAATCAGAAAGAAGTCAGTAAAATTGTCTCTACTGGTAGATGGCATAATATTATATGTAGAAAACCCTAAAACCTTCACCCAAAACTATTAGAACTAATAAATTCAATAAAGATGAAGGATACAGAAATATACAAATATGGTTGCATTTCTATAAACTAATGGTGAAATATCAGAAAGAGAAATTAAGGAAATAATCCCTATTTACATTTGCATTAAAAAGAATAAAATACCTAGGAATAAATTAAAAGAAGGAGGTGAAGGTGAAGGTGAAGAAGTCGCTCAGTCGTGTCCGACTCTTTGCGACCCCATGGACTTCTCCGTCCATGGGATTCTCCAGGCAAGAATACTGGAGTGGATTGCCATTTCCTTCTCCAGGGGATCTTCCCGACCCAGGGATCGAACCCGGGTCTCCCGTATTGGAGGCAGACGCTTTAACCTCTGAGCCATCAGGGAAGCCCATAAGAAGGAGGTAAAATATTCAAACACTGCAAACTGTAAGTCACTGATGAAAGAAATTAAGAAGACTCAAATAAATAGGAAAATATTCCATGTTCACACATTGGAAAAAGCAGTATTGTTAAAATGCCCATATGACCCAAAGCAACCTACAAATTCACTGCAATCCCTATGAAAATCCCAATGGCATTTTTTACTACTTTCTACCAAAGTAGAAAAAACAATCCTAAAATTAGTATGGAGACCCCAAATACTATGACCAGCCACTTTCTTTCCCAGGCAACCCTGGGAAAGAAGAACAAGACTGGAGTATTACACTTCTTGTTTCATATTACGCTACAAAGCTACAGTAATCAAAACAGTATGATATTGACATTAAAAAATAGACACATTGATTGAAGGAACAAAACAGAGGGCCTAGAAATAAACCCACACATGTAAGGAGACAAAAATATTCAATGGAGAAAAGAGAGTCTTTTTTGAGATAATGGGAATGGTAATTGGAAAACTGGATAACTATATGCTAACAAATTACAATGGACCCCTAAATTATATCATACATAAAATCAATTCAAAATGGATTACAGAATTGAACTTAAAACTTGATACTATAAAACTCTTAGAAGAAAACCTAGGCAATAAGCTCCTTGACATGAATCTTGTGATGTTTGTTTCTGGCACCAAACAGTAGTCCCTGATTTGTTAAAGACCACACTTAGATGTTATTAAATAACAAAGAATTGGTATCCTATCAATTTCTATTCTATTAAGTTGTTAGAGGGTGAAAAACACAAGGACTCTTCTATTTTCCATGGTTTCTTACAATGATGAAATACCCTCACTGAAAGGTAAAACCATCTCAAAAAAGGGGTGGCTCCCACTTTAATTAAATCTGGTAAATAAAAACTGGTGGTCACATTGCTTAGTGCACTTCATTAGGACTGCTGACTACTATCTCCTTCAAGAAACTTGCCCTGACTACCCCATTCAAAAGGCATCCCCATCACTCACTCTCTGTCTCTATGCTTTATAAATCTTTTTAGCACTTATCACTAGCTGAAATAAGATATATTTTCAATTCTCTTTCACTCCTATTAGAACATAAACTCCACCAGGGCAGGAATGATTCTATCTTATCCAGCGGCAATAAAATAATGCTAGATGTTTCAAAACGGAACAACAGTAGATATTCAATATCTGTTGTTGAATGATTCTCTCATTTATTTTGTTTATTTGAAATAAACAATCATTTCTTTTATGTCACAGCTCTCCTAACCCTCTAGTTGTTTGCAAATAATTGACAACTTGATAAAAGAACTTACAGGATGAGATACATAGAAGCAAAAAGCAATTAGTGATCGATGTGAAATAAAAGTAAAGCATTCTAAATGTGTATGCGTATCAATGGGAAAATTAAATTTGATTTATAAAAAAAAAATGTAGGCTTCCCTGGTGGCTCAGAGGTTAAAGCCTCTGCCTGCAATGCAGGAGACCCAGGTTCAATTCCTGGGTCAGGAAGATCCCCTGGAGAAGGAAATGGCAACCCACTCCAGTACCCTTGCCTGGAAAATCCCATGGATGGAGAAGCCTGGTAGGCTACAGTCCATGGGGTCACAAAGAGTCGGACACGACTGAGCGACTTCACTTCACTTCACTTTATAAAAATGTAATTTAAGGGCATATTTCTGTGACTTCTTATATATAAATCAAGGCACTGGTATTTTCTTATGCTTTGGTAAACTGAGTCTAGGTCCTCTGCCATGGTTGTCAGTGGACATGGACAACTTACGACGACTGTCCACAGTCCGCACACTCAAGTCCAGTGAGTACCGAGCGCCATTCAGACTCGGCTGTGCTTTACACTCAGTGTTAATGATCACGTGCTCCAGTCCTCTATACTGCATCTAACAACAATTTTTGCCACACTCACAGAGTTAAAGATCCCCAAAGAGCCAATGATCCTGAAGTTTTGTACTTTTCCTTAGTCTTAATCTTCTTTTGTCCAACATGAGACTTGATGTATTTTATTGTATCACATATTTTATCCAAACCAAACCAAAGATCTGACTGTATCTTATATAAGTTGAATATATTGAAGTTCAGAAAACTTAGTCAGTTGCCTGATGTCACAGGACTTCCAAGAGGGAAACTGGGGCTGTTAGAAGAAGCATTTGAGTACGATTCACCAATTGTTTCCATGTCACTGTGTACACTCACAATTCTCTGTATGTTTTTAACTGGGATCAGTGAATGAGGCTTCTCAGGCCTGAGGAGACAAGCACAGGCAGTCCCCAGACCCTGCCCAATTGCCCCCAGGGCTGAGGGGATCAACACATGGACACAGCTGTCCATGTGCATTTGCAGCAGCTCCACATGCCAGCCTGCACAGAAACTGAGACCATCTCTTCCATTCCTCTCACATCATAAGAAAACCATGAAACAGAATTCGTTTCCCGAAAGCAATATAACCATTTGGCGTTAGAACCAGGACAAAATCTAGTGTCCTAACCCTCTCTCAGAGCTATTAACAGCAACTATGATTATGATGACAGTCATAACAGTGAGACCCAGAGAAGTTAATAACTTGCAAAAAGTCACACAGTAAGTGGCAGAGGTGAGATCAAAACCCAAGTCAATACCATACTGCTGTTTCTATAACACTGTTTTCCTTTGTGTACTTTCAATTAAGTGTATTTTACTTTATTCTAATTCTTTTTAAGTGTTGACTATCTTTTAACAAAGATATTTTCATTGCCCCGAACACCTACTTCCTTGTATTACCTACACTCAACAGGAATGTACTATATATCCAAAGCATAGTGCGAGGCACACACCAAAGCAAAACCCGTTTTGGACAAAGGGAGTTTCAATACACCCATTTGTGGGAGGAAAAATTGAGACCTAGGAAAAAAAAATCAAGTCCATGTACCGGGTACCGTGCAAGGAATCATAGGCCTAAATCTGGTGCTGTGACTGCTCTGGAAACCATAGCACAGAATAACAAACAATTTGGAAAATGAATGACACTGTCTTAGGAAGCTTTTTATGAGCCAATTAAAAAAAAAAAAAGGTTAACATTTAATGAATTCTTAGCATGTACCAGGCATTCCAAGTATCTTGCAAGTATTAACCAACATAATATTCAAAATATTCAATATAATATTGAAAATATTCAATATAATATTCAAAGGACCCCTATAAGTGATAAAGCATAATTATCTGCATTTTACAGACAAGGAAACTGAGGCACAGATAATTTGCCCAGTAGGAAATACCCAAAGTCAGGAATTAAACACAGGCTTCCCGGCCCCAAGATCCACAGTATTCATTCACCAAGATGTTATACCACCTCCCCTGCGAAACTCGAAGGGGCAGTGTGATTTTGTGAGTGGAAGCACACGTGTGCAGGCAGGTATGCATGTGTGTGTGTAAGTGGTAGGAGCATTTCACTGGAGAAAAATACTCTCCCCAAACAAACAAAAACCTCTTCCATAAAGTGGAGGGTGTTGAATCAGAAATAAGCATCAGGCTTCTGCTGGCTGCAGGAAGGCTCGGGCTGCGAGGGCACCCAGCGGTTTTCTCTTCTACTTCACTAAGTTTCCTGCCTGCCCTTTGGGGCCTTTCACTGAATCAAAATAATGGAGGAAACATCTGTGAATGGAGTTTGAGCCAAAGTGGTAGAAATTGTGCTTACAGAACTTATTAACCTGGTTCTTTCCAGCATCTGAAAACCTCAGAAGGCAATACTGGAAGGCAGCCTGAGCTATTCAAAGAGTAAATGTTCATTTCCAATTTTTCATTTAGTAGTGGGTTTTTTCTTTTCATAATAAAATAATCAAGGCTCTTTTTTTCCCTAGGAAAAGGATGTTTTCTATATATCAATTACATTAAAACATACTACTTCAATTAAGCCATCATCTTTGTTTCAATTAAGACATCAAGTAAATTTCCATTTCAATTTAGCCATTTCTCCTAAAATCTTCTCCTACTGTGTCTGTTTCACAGTCAACAGTATGAGAAAGCAAACATTTTAAGCACTAGGGAAGCCCATATGGAAAGGACCCTTAAAGCAGCAAAGGCAGCTACATAAAAGGTGAAATCAAGGGTGACCAGAGCTCTCCAGTGTGGACTCTGCCTGCAAACGCGTTCATCCAGCACTTCGAAAACGTGCTGGAATTAACAGAAGTTTAGGCCATTTGCTATTGCATTTTAAATTAGCCTGGAGTGAATCACACCTATTTCTGTCAAAGGATTTAGCATACCCATACAATCACTAATGACCAAAGCAAAGGTTAGGGAAAATAGGATCCAGACTGGGCTTCCGAGGTGGCACTAGTGCTAAAGAGAGTGTGAAGTCACTTAGTTGTGTCCGACTCTGAGACCCCTTTGACTGTAGCCACCAGGCTCCTCTGTCTGGAAATTTTCAGGCAAGAGTACTGGAGTGGGTTGCCATTTCCTTCTCCAAAAGTGGTAAAGAACCCGCCTGCCAATGCAGGAGACATAAGAGACTTGGGTTCCATCCCTGGGTTGGGAAGATCCCCTGGAGGAGGGCATGGCAACCACTCCAGTATTCTTGCCTGGAGAACCCCCTGGACAGAGGAGCCTGGCGGGCTACAGTCCATAGCGTTGCACAGTCAGACACAACTGAAGTGACCTAGCAGAAGTGATTGTAGTTATCTTTGTCTCAAACTGCTTAACACAACTGGTCCAGATTGCCAATACATGATGCTTCTGGTTGTACATGAGTTTAGGGATTTTCTGGAATCCAAAGGGGCCTGTGACAGGAGAGCTAAACTGGCAGCCGAGTGCCAAGCCTCAGGCAACGGGAGCTTCAGCAGGGCTTGGGGAGCAGGCCAACTCTGGATCTGAAGAAAAAAGGCCTCCGATTAGAAGACTAAATGGCTACAAGGTGTTCCCAATTTGAAAACTGTAAATGAAAAGGGATGCCCCCACGTCACAGCTACTGACGTGCGTGTCACCAACCTCCCCCTCCCCCGAAATACTATGTTCCTCTGTCACACACAAGGTCAACAAGAACTGCTAGCAAGAGTCCCCGACCCTGCAGAGTCCTGTGCTCTTAGCCATGAAAGAGGCAAAGAGCACAGCTGCTGGCTTCCATCCAGGTGAGATTTCCAGAGGCAATGTGCTGAAGAACCACTTTTTGGGCTTGTAAACTGAGAATCTGAGAATCTCTTATAAATTGAAAACATCAATCCAGCCCCCTTGAAGAGTCATGACCCATGAGCTTCCCTCCCTATGAAACCTTAAGGGAGAAAGTATTTTTTTTTAATCCATAGCATAATCAGAAATAGAGTTAAAGATGCAGAAAATAACTAATGGTTACCAGGGGTCATTTGTTCAGTCACCCAGTCGTGTCTGACTCTTTGTGGCCCCATAGACTGCAGCATGCCAGGCCTCCGTCCCTCACCATCTCCCTAAATTTGCCCAAGTTCATGTCCATTGCATCAGTGATGCCATCCCGTCATCTAATCCTCTGATGCCCTCTCCTCCTCTGCCCTCAATCTTTCCCAACATCGGGGATTTTTCCAATTTTTCTGCCTGGCTGTTCGTATCAGATGACCAAAATACTGGAGCTTCAGCTGCAGCATCAGTCCTTCCAATGAATATTCAGGGCTAATTTCCCTTAAGATTGACTGGTTTGATCTTCTTGCCATCCAAGGGACTCTCAGGAGTCTTCTCCAGCACCACAGCTCAAAGGCATCAGTTCTTTGGTGCTCTGCCTTCTTTACAGATCAGCTCTCTCACCACTGTATGTGACCACTGGGAAGACCACAGCCTTAACTATTTCTACCCCCACTACCCCCACTATACCAAGGGACAGTGGGGCCAGGAATAAATCAGAAGATTTGGATTGACATATACATACTTCTATATATAAAAAAGGTAACTAATAAGGACCTCTTGTATAGCACAGGCAACTCTACTCAATACTCTGTAATGACCTATATTGGAAAAGAATCCAAAAAAGAATGAATATGTGCATATGTGAGCTTCCCTTGTGGCTCAATTGGTAAAGAATTCACCTGCAATTCTGGCAGAGTTTGATTCCTGGGTTGGGAAGATTCCCTGAAGAAGAGAAAGGCCACTCACTCCAGTATTCTGGCTTGGAGAATTCCATGGACTGTATAATTCATGCGGTCACAAAGAGTTGGACACAACTGAGCAACTTTCACTGTCACTTTCATAACTGATTTACTTTGCTATACAGCAGAAACTAACACAACACTATAAGCCAACTGTACTCCAATATTTTTTTTAATCCATAGTTTAAAAACAAAAATAAACCTATACCTCAATGAGGCTGAAACTTAGTAGCAATGAACACTGCAACCTACAATATGGGTGGTGGTACTGAGACCTCATGTTAAGAGCCGATTATTATTACCAATTCTCCACAGACATGTCTTTTCCTCTCTGCATGGAAGCACATTTAGGCTCATTTCCAAGACCACCAATATGCCTACCATTTGGAAAATCACAGTCCCTGTATCCTGAGAGTGGCTCAGCCCAGTCCAGCTCCGCACCCCTGCTGGCTTGTTCCCTCCTGTCCCAGTGTCAGTGTGCCCCCGAATGCCCAGAGCCCACTTGTTCCCCTAAATTAGAATCCAGCCTGGTTTTACCAGGGAGGGATTCAATGCTGTTTCCAGCAGAACCAATTGATCATCACCTGCTCACCCAGGCAGCAGTTCTAGAAGAGGTCCTGGTACTACCCAAGAGGCTGGGAGAGGCCTTAAGGTCACCTGTAAGTCCGGGATGCCCAACTCCAGCTGCACTTTGAACACAATGGCAGAAACAGTGGGCTGGGGTGGTCAGCTATGTCTCCCTTTTCTAGTCCTTGTCCCTCCTTATCCATTTCCAACAACTTCTCTTTTGGAAACAGCCACCTCCAACCTTTAGTATTCAAAGGGACCGGAGTGATAACAGGGACTGAACTATCATCCTCTAAAAGGCTGTTTTGATATGAACCATACTTGCAAGAAAAAATACATAACTGGTTTCCCTTGAAAAATGAAGGAAGACACAGGACAGGTCATTAAATAAAATAGTTAAGAACTTTGGAGAGAAAAAGATAGATTGGCCTTAAGCCAAGTACAAAAATAGATTTCCTGTCATTTTTCCTGTGACTTGACATTGTCTATGGAAACTGTCAACCAATGACTCTGGGAAAATTTCTTATATACCACCCAGTTCTAGATGAATGCAAATATCTTTGTTCTCAGAGCCCACCTGTCTCCTGGAGAGCTGCCTTTTTCCAACTGGCTTGATACTGGCCAATATGACATGAGTCAACACTGAATGTTGGACTGTTGATTTTCCTAAGGATGCTAGGAAAGAAGCCTTCTCTTTCTTCATCTTTCCACCAATATACTTTGTATTTCAGGCTATTGCTCTCTTCACAGAACTCAATCCATCAAGCTAAGACTTCACCATGCTTTCTTTTTATAGGACTCATATTCTTTGCCTTAGAAAATTCACAGGAAAAAGAACAGCTAAAGCCAGCATATACATTGAAGGATGCCTGTTCTTTACTTCTGTGACTCAGTTAAGGTGGTTTCATGCTCTTAAGGTGGATATTTTAGAGACTGAGGGATATATCATGCTTTGGCTCCTGTACAGAAGGCAGTATTTCTCAATACATCACATCATCAAGAGATTTCCATCTCAACAACAGATCACTATAATGTACTTGGCTATTAGAGTCTTTACTGCTATAATGAATAAGACATGATTAATCTGAGCTATAAAAAGAAATTCTAATAAAACCATAACCTCTTGTATTGGCATAGAGCTTTCCCTTAGTTTTGTAAAAAAAGAAAATTGTACACAATTTTTACACAAGCTCCACAATTTTAGAAATGCAAGGACTTCAAAAAAGAGGACATGGATTTATCACCACTTGACTTTTTATGAACTTTTTAGAGGTTAACAAATGAAGAGATAGAAATTGAGAAAAAGGACCAAGTCTCCATTGATCAGTGGTAGAGTTTTGTAAGAACCCACATTATGGCACAAATGGTTTTCTACCTTTGTCTATGACCTGTGTTCAAGTTCAAAGACCACTGTCCATCTTTGCCATGTTGATACTTCCCAGGAAATTCTTTTGTCCCGTTTACCACTGCAGCTGGGAGAAATCTCCAGGCAGAAAAATTCCAGTCCAGGAGCATTTGGTTAAATAATGTCTCGGCCCATGCAACTCTAGGAGGCACAGAAGCAGAAAGAAGGCCAGCCCACCCCCACATCTCCAGTGCCCCCAGTCCACCCACTGGAAGAATTCAAGAAGCCTGGCATGGAGGTAATTTAACAGCCTGCTGTGTTCTCAAACAACGGTCCGTAAACAATGATTGGCCAATTTCATTCTAATCTTCCCAATTTTGCTCTAATTAAAATCAAGCTGTAGCTTTCAAACAGTTTAATTAAGGCTGATTGGGAGAAATGGGGAGGGGAGACCCAAGCTTAAAGGAGGGGACGGGATCCCTGGTGAACCCCGCACGGCATGGTCCAGGCTCAGGGGTGTGGAGAGGCTGCTGAGAGTGGTTATGCTTGCATAATCAACAGGATATACAGCAGACATGTTGAAAGGAAGGGCCAGTGAATCTATGAGACTAAAAGGAACTGAAAAGGCAGCTCAGACCTGTGTTTTCCAAGGCACAGAAACCCCAGCTCTGCCCTGACCTCCAAACCTGCTCCCCACAGCTCATCTTTTTAACTGAGGAGAAAATAGCTTTGTTCACGACTCTTCACCTCCTGTGGTGCTTGTCTTTGCTCAGCAAGCTGACAGCCCATGCCAGGCTTCTCCCCAGCAAACATCCACGGGCTTCCAATCATCTATTTAACCCCAAGAGAAATCCCCCTGACTGGCAGTTCCTTCTGCTATTTGACAAGTTTATTCCTGTTGCAATAAGAAAGCCCTTCTGGTATTTGGGTGCATTTGCTTTTTATACAGGCCACTCTTCTTTGGATTAACTATTTTTAGTTCCTTCAATACAGCTTCCGGATCCCTGGGCTGTCTAGTCAAAGCTATGGTTTTTCCAGTAATCATGCATGGATGTGAGAGTTGGACCATAAAGAAGGCTGAGTGCTGAAGAATTGATGCTTTCAAACTGTGGTGCTGGAGAAGACTCTTAAGAGTCCCTTGGACAGCAAGGAGATCAAACCATTCAATCCTAAAGGAAATTAATCCTGAGTATTCATTGGAAAGACTGATGCTGAAGCTCTAATACTTTGGCCACCTGATGCAAAGAGCTGACTCACCGGAAAAGAAGCTGATGCTGGGAAAGATTGAAGGCAGGAGGCGAGGGGGGTGACAGAGGATGAGATGGTTGGATGGCATCACCAACTCAACAGACATGAGTTTGAGCAAATTTTGGGATCTAGTGAAGGAGAGGGATGCCTGGTGTGTTGCAGTCCATGGAGCCGTAAAGTCAGACACAACTTAGCAACTGAACAACAAAAAATGTAGCTATAAGATACTGCCTTTTAGCCTGAACCCATAAGCAGCATCACTGGAGGAAAGACCTAATGGCCCCTGCGCAGACGCACAACCTGTAATATAGATAACTCAGCCAACCTACAGGCGCTGAGTGAGCAAAATCATTGTTTTGAGCTACTGAGTGTGGGGGATCTTTTTATAACCATGGCCATAATTAACTGATACACTGATACACACCACAAACTTGTCTTATTTTATAGTTGAGCTAGCTGAGACTCAGATAATTTAAGTATTTTCATCAAAGAAAATAACCAACCAAAATTGAGGATTAGGTCTTCCCTAATGGTCCAGTGGTTAAGAATCTGTCTGCTGATGCAGAGGACACAGGTTCGATCTCTGGTCCAGGAAGATTCCACATGCCATGTAGCAACTAAGCCTGTGTGCCACAGCTACTGAGTTCATGAAGCCACCACAATGAGAAGCCCGCACACCACAACTAGAGAGTAACCCCTGCTCACGGCAACTAGAGGAAGCTCACACACAGTAACAAAGACCCGGTGCCTGCAAAAATAGATAAATATAATTTTCTTAAAAGTGAAGATAGTCTGTGATCTTTCTCCCATACACATTTCCTTCACTGATGCACCTGAATATTGCATTTCTTTTCTGAGACAAATATTCTGGGCTAACAGTAATCTCATGGTGAACCAGACACCTCCACATTTTTTCCAACCTCAGACATTTTTTCCACAGCTAAGCCAGGATTCCTATACTCTATTTGTGCAGTTGACATTTTGAACTTAAATTCAGGGCTCTCCATTTCCCCCTTTTCTTGCATTTCTCTCCTTTGTGGAAGAGACTGGAAAGTTGTTCTGTAAGTAATTTTAATTTTCCTCCTGAACTCACGGATAGCTTTCCCAGCTTCCTCTGCATTTAAGCATAAGCACACGACTGAGTTTTGGCCAGTGGAATATGAACCAAGATCTGGCCCACAAGACTGCCCATGAAATCATTCATGTTCTCTCTCTTTCCTTGTTTAGCAGGACCCATAGGGGAACTCTGAGGCCCGAAGTAATGAAGTGACTGGATAGACAGAAAGAGTCTTGGTTCTGAATGATTTCATGGGGCAGTCTCCTCTTAACCCAATCACAAATTGCAGTGGACATGAGCAAATATTTAAAAAAAAATAAACATGATTTAAGTCACTGAGGTTTGAGGACCATTTGTGCCAGCAGTTGGCCAACTCCAACTCCACCCTGACCACGCAGATGCACAACCTGTGCACACGCACAGCCTGTAGCAGGGTTCACTCAACCAGCCAACAGATGCTGCATGTGAAAAACGACTGTAGTTAGCTACTGAGTTTGCGGGATATTTCTGTAACCATATTCTTGGCTGCAATCTCATATTCCAACCTGGCAAGTAATCTTCACTTGATATTATTACTAAGCTGGATAAGTGTGTGTGTTGTGTGTGTTAAGCCGCTTCAGTCATGTCTGACTCTCTGCGGTCCTATGGACTACAGCCCATGCACAGGGTTCTCTGTCCATGGGATTCTCCAAAAATGCTGGAGCAGGTAGCCATTCCCTCCTCTAGGGGATCTTCCCGACCCCGGGATCAAACCTGTGTCTCTTATGTCTCCTGCACTGGCAGGCAGGTTCTTACCACTAGCATCTGGATAAGGGTCCCTTTCAATGATCTAATTTTATTACCTATGTGGTCAAACATCCATGCTCTCATATCGCCCCAGTTCAGCAACATTCCCACATGTGCGTCTTTTGTCCTTACTTTGCAAGTCCAGATGGAAACAATGTTGGTCTTGAGGCCTTGACTTCAATGCTGTGGGATCGTGCTGCCTGAGTTGTGTTCCACAGGGAAACCACCTGTCACTGTTAAGGATTTGGGACTATCTACTCCTTGGAAGAAAAGTTATGACCAACCAAGATAGCATATTCAAAAGCAGAGACATTACTTGCCAACAAAGGTCTGTCTAGTCAAGGCTATGGTTTTTCCAGTAGTCATGTATGGATGTGAGAGTTGGACTGCGAAGAAGGCTGAGCACCAAAGAATTGATGCTTTTGAACTGTGGTGTTGGAGAAGCTCTTGAGAGTCCCTTGGACTGCAAGGAGGTCCAACCAGTCCATCCTAAAGGATATCAGTCCTGGATGTTCATTGGAAGGACTGATGCTAAAGCTGAAACTCCAATACTTTGGCCACCTCATGCACAGAGTTGACTCATTAGAAAAGACCCTGATACTGGGAGGGATTGGGGGCAGGAGGAGAAGGGGACGACCGAGGATGAGATGGCTGGATAGCATCACAGACTCAATGGACGTAAGTCTGAGTGAACTCCGGGAGTTGGTGATGGACAGGGAGGCCTGGCGTGCTGCGATTCATAGGGTCGCAAGGAGTCGGACATGACTGAGCGACTGAACTGAAAATTATAAAATCACTGGATAAATTAACTCAGGATACAGTTAGGGAGAACAATATGCAGATTTGAAGAGATACATTTGATTAATGCATGAAGACTGCCGTGCAAAGAGTTTGAAGGGCTTCCCCTTCTTTGTTACATCTTTTTCAATGAATCCTTCTTCATTTTCTCTTACTTCTAAGATTTTCCACTCTATTGTTTGCCATATTTATTCTCAGGAGATCCCTCACAAGAAGAATATGCACTTATCTTTAAATAAACCAAATTTATTTTTTAGTTATCACCAAATAAGCCTATAAAGAAAGTCCTATTATTCTAACCATTTGATTGACGAGAAAGATGAAGCTCAGACACAAAACAACGTGTACAAGTTCACACAGCTAGAAGTAGTAGAAGGTCAGTTTAAGCCCACATAGTATAAATGTAGAGCCTGAAGCCTCACCTGCTTGCTTTCTGCTTCATCTAATTCAGTCCCAGATCACCCTACTCTTAGGGAGTGACTTCATTCTCTTATTATATCCTTACAGGTATTAGGCATGGTACTGGGATCTAAAGCTACAAAGGTGAAATACATGTTTGCTTGTTTGTTTTTCGTCTTCAGGAGCTCAGAGCCAAGTGAAGAGCAAACAGAGATAGTCAAATAAATAATTAACTAAATGTACAAAATACGTTCTAAAGCAGAAATATGATAGTTGTTGCAGAACCAGAAGTAGGAATAACTAACTTGTCTGTGGGAGCCGAAGAAGATGCTATAGGGAGGTGATATTTGGATATGGGTTTGAAAGGTGAGTTAGAGCTTAGCTGGTAGAGAAAATGGCAAGAGCTTTGCTGGAAGACGAAATGGGATATGGAAAGACACATGGGATCTCAGGAAGTCATCTGCATCCGGGCAAATCTGGAGATGCCCACTGAGGCTGAAACAGAGGATAAGCAGGAAGAAACACAGAGGATAAGCAGGTGGGGTATGATCAGTGGCACAAGGTCAGAATTCAAGGAATAACTATTGGAACAGTGAATGGATGGATTTAGAAGAGACTTTCATGTTTAGAAAGCACACTGGGTTTTATTCTTTGGGCACAGAGGGCCCAACAGAGGATTTTAGGCAGGTTGGATTAGAGAAAAGAGAAAAGGCCAAGTGGTAAATGAAGCTGGGACAAGAGAGAAGAGCCTGGCTTTGAAAGGCAGTGCTGAGATGAAAGCCACACAAGTCAAATGGAAGATGGGGAAGAGGTGGAAGTTATAGGTGACTGGTCATGCTATGAAGCACAGCAAATAATATGGGAAATGCAATAATGGTAGTAGAGAACAGGATGAGGGCCATTCTGGCTATGACTTTAACACAAATAAGCCTACGTGTACAAAATCAAATCAAGTGGGAGGTGCAATTCTTCAAGAAGCTGAGAAAAACGTTAGGACTTTCCCCACCGCCCCCTCTACATTTCACTTGAATGAAAAACCTACATTCATCCTCTCACCATAAACCCAGAAAGGGAAATGCCAGGCTGGATGAATCACAAGCTGGAATCAAGATTGCTGGGAGAAATATCAAAAACCTCAGATATGCAGATGATACCACCCTAATGGTAGCAAGCAAAGAGGAAATAAAGAGGCTCTTGATGAAGGTGAAAGAGGAGAATTAAAAAGTTGGCTTAAAACTCAAGATTCCAAAAACTACAATCATGACATCCAGTCCCATCACTTCATGGCAAAAGATGAATAAAAAATGGAAACAGTGACAGACTTTATTTGGGGGGGGGGGCTCCAAAATCACTGTGGATGGTGACTACAGCCATGAAATTAAATGACATTTGCCCCTTGGAAGAAAAGTTATGACAAACCTAGACAGCATTTAAAAAGTAGAGACATCACTTTGTCAACAAAGGTCCATCTAATCAGAGCTATGATTTTTCTAGTAGTGATGTATGGATGTGAGAGCTGGACCATAAAGAAGTCTGAGTGCCTAAGAATTGATGCATGCTTTCTAACTGTGGTGCTGGAGAAGATTCTTGAGAGTCCCTTGGACTGCAAGGAGATCCAACCAGTCAATCCTAAAGAAAATTAACCCTTAATATTCATTGGAAAGACTGATGCTGAAGCTCCAATACTTTGGCCACCTGATGCAAAGAGCTGACCCATTGGAAAAGACCCTGGTGCTGGAAAGGATTGAGGGTGGGAGGAAAAGGGGATGAGAGAGCATGAGATGGTTGGATGACATCACCGACTCAATGGACATGAGTTTAAGCAAACTTGACAGGGAAGCCAGGTGTGCTGTAGTCTATGGGGTCACAAAGCATTGGACACGACTTAGCAAGTAAACAGCAACAAAAACCCACAATATATTTCCCAGTTTTCTTGTAGAATTGATGCTTCAGGTCCTGAATAGAGTTACCACATTTTCTGAGGTGCGCCATGACCTACATCACTAATTTTCAAGAACTGCACAGAAATACAAGAAGTTAAAGAAAATCTGTGGAGAGGAAAAGTGCTTGGTCTGAGAAACTCCAGAATGGTGAACTGATACTGTGACAAAAATCTTGAGCACTTTGAAAGGTGACTAAGCAAGCAAGCTCTCCAAGAGCCAGAAAAAAAAAAAAAAAAAAAAAAAACCACCTTATGTTGACATCAATTTCTTGTCTATTATCTCTTTCCTTGTTTACCAGGACCCAGAAAAGAACTCAGAGGCCCTAAGTGATGATAGAGTGATGGGATGTGAGTCTTAGTCCTGAATGACACACAAAGGTCCAAGATGGAAAAGAGAGAGGAGGGAAAAAAGAAACAAGAACAACAAGCAAGTTTGAGAGACATAATATGAAAGAAGGGGAAAGAGAGAGAAAAGAACTTCTGGAGGGAAGTCTCAGTATGCTAGTAAGTCAAAGAAGCACAGAGAATAACAACTGTTTTCAAGTATCTGGAGACCTTTTTGTGAAAAAGAGGCATTTTCACTTATTCTAGATAAACAGGAGAAAGCAGACTCAGAACCAATGAGTAGAACTATGGAAAAAAACAACAACAACTGAGATTCAGTTTCATAAAAATCTGTAGTGTGTTTGGGGCTACTGGATGGAAATTGGCTTCATAAAACACTCAGGACTGGACCTGCCTGAGCCAAGGCTGGTTGATCACTTTCTTGGGGATTTGTGGAGTGGTTGTCTGCCTTGGGTAGGAAATAAATGATTTTAAAGTTTGCTTATCGAACTCTCTTCTACTCTTGGTGAGAATGTAAATTGGTACACCCACTATGTATGACAGTATGGAGGTTCCTTAAAAAAGAAAAAAAAATAGAATTACCATCAAACACGACTGAGTGACTGAACTGAATTGATGATTCAACAATCCCACTCCTGGTCATATATCCAGAAAAATGCAAAAGCTCTAATTCAAAAAGATACATGTACCCCAACATTCACAGCAGCACTAGTTACAATAGCCAAGTCATGGAAACAACCTGTATATCCATCAACAGGGGAATGGAAAGAGAAGACGTGGTGCATATGCACAGTGGAGTATTACTTGGCCCATAAAAATGAACGAAATAATGCCATTTGCAGCAATGTGGATGAACCTAGAGATTATCATGCTTAGTAAAGTCAGAAGAGGAAGACAAAACTATATGAGGACACTTATATGTATAATCTAAAAAAGTGATGCAAACGAACTGATTTACAAAACAGAAACAGACTCACAGACACAGGAAACAAACATACAGTTACCAAAGGAGTACAACAAGGCAGTATATGTCACCCTGCTTATTTAACTATATGCACAAAATCCTTCAAACTCGGCTTCAACAGTATGCAAACTGAGAACTTCCAGATGTACAGCTGGACTTAGAAATGGAGAGGAACCAGAGATCAAATTGCCCAAATCTGTTGGATCCTAGGAAAAGCAAAGGAATTTCATAAAAACATCTACTTCTACTTCATTGACTACACTAGAGCCTTTGACTGTGGGGATCACAACACACTGTGGAAAATTCTTAAAGAGACTGGAATACAAGACCACCTTACCTTCTCCTGAGAAACCTATATGCAGGTCAAGAAACAACAGTTAGAACTGGACATGGAGCAACAAACTGGGAAAACTGGGAAAGGAGTACATCAAGGCTGTATACTGTCACCCTACTTATTTAACTTATATGCAGAGTACATCATGCAAAATGCTGGGCTGGATCAAGCTGGAATCAAGATTGCCAGGAGAAATATCAATAATCTCAGATATGCAGACGATACCACCCTAATGGCAGAAAGTGAAGAGGAACTAAAGAACCTCTTGGAGAAGGTGAAAGAGGAGAGTTTAAATGATGGCTTAAAACTCAAGATTCAAAAACTAAGATCATTCATCTTGTCCCATCACTTCATGGTAAATAGATGGGGGAAAATGGAAACAGTGACAGACTTTATTTTGGGGGGCTCCAAAATCACTGTGGACAGTGACTGCAGCCATGAAATCAAAAGATATTTGCTCCTTAGAAGAAAATCTATGACAAACCTAGACAGCATATTAACAAGCAGAGACATCGCTTTGTAAACAAAGGTCTGTAAAGTCAAAGCTATGGTTACTCCAGTAGTCATGTACGGATGTCAGAGTTGGACCATAAAGAAGGCTGAGGGCTGAAGAATTGATGTTTTCTAACTGTGGTGGACTGGTTCCAAATAGGAAAAAGAGTACGTCAAGGCTGTATATTGTTACCCTGCTTGTTTAACTTATATGCAGAGTACATCATGAGAAATGCTGGGCTGGAAGAAACACAAGCTGGAATCAAGATTGCTGGGAGAATATCAATAACCTCAGATATGCAGATGACACCACCCTTATGGCAGAAAGTGAGGAGGAGCTAAAAAGCCTCTTGTTGAAAGTGAAAGAGGAGAGTGAAAAAGTTGGCTTAAAGCTCAACATTCAGAAAACGAAGATCATGGCATCTGGCCCCATCACTTCATGGGAAATAGATGGGGAAACAGTAGAAACAGTGTCAGACTTTGTTTTTTTGGGCTCCAAAATCACTGCAGATGGTGACTGCAGCCATGAAATTAAAAGGCGCTTACTCCTTGGAAGAAAAGTTATGACCAACCTAGATAGTATATTCAAAAGCAGAGACATTACTTTGCCGACTAAGGTCCGTCTAGTCAAGGCTATGGTTTTTCCTGTGGTCATGTATGGATGTGAGAGTTGGACTGTGAAGAAGGCTGAGCGCCGAAGAATTGATGCTTTTGAACTGTGGTGTTGGAGAAGACTCTTGAGAGTCCCTTGGACTGCAAGGAGATCCAACCAGTCCATTCTGAAGGAGATCAACCCTGGGATTTCTTTGGAAGGAATGATGCTAAAACTGAAGCTCCAGTACTTTGGGCACCTTATGCGAAGAGTTGACTCATTGGAAAAGACCCTGATGCTGGGAGGGATTGGGGGCAGGAGGAGAAAGGGACGACCGAGGATGAGATGGCTGGATGGCATCATACACTCAATGGACGTGAGTCTGAGTGAACTCCGGGAGTTGGTGATGGACAGGGAGGCCTGGCGTACTGCAGTTCATGGGGTCGTAAAGAGTCGGACACAACTGAGCGACTGAACTGAACTGAACTGAACTGTGGTGCTGGAGAAGACTCTTGAGAGTTTCTTAGACTGCACAGAGATCAAACCAGTCAATCCTAAAGGAAATCAACCTGAATATTCATTGGAATGACTGATGCTGAAGCTCCAATACTTTGCCAACCTGATGCAAAGAGCCAACTCATTGGAAAAAACCCTGATGCTAAGAAAGATTGAAGGCAAAAGGAGAAGGGAGCAGCAAAGAATGACATGGTAGATCACATCACTGACTCAATGGACATGAATTTGAGCAAACTCGGCTATAGTGAAGGAAAGGGGAATGTGACGTGCTGCAGTCCATGGGGTCACAAAGAATTGAACAAAACTTAGGAACTGAACAACAACAATGTGTGGTGTGTGTGTGTGTGTGTGTGTGTAACTGAATCACTGTGCTGTACACTTGAAACTAACACAAGATTATAAATCATCTAAATTTTAATAAAAAATAAAAATAAACTTTCCTTCTAATTCACATTTCTGGGCACCTTGGTTCCATTCTGCCATCCCATGTTGCCAGGCTGCCCTACATCCTCAGACACTGTTTCTGCAGCTCTGGGTTCTTACTCTAGACCAACCACTAAATCTTTGGTTCTTTGATTTAGTCTCCAGGCCTGCAGGCATCAGAATGGACATCACCCTACTTGGTGGAAACAGAAAGCAGACGAATGTATTATCAGCCTCTAAAGCCACATTTCCTCTACGGAGTCCCATTTGATCATCAATTTTCAGATGACCGAGGCTGACTTTCAAGGACTTGACAGCCTCCTTTCCTCTGCATGTGGTCTTTATCAGACTCACCCTTTAGAACATAAACAGAACACAGCTAAGCAAAGCCTCATCACACTGAAGTTTACCTCCGTTACTAATAAACCAACTACATGACCCTCGTCGAGGGATCATTAGGTATTTACATGCCTTTGTGGGTCCAGGAGAACTCACTCCCCAAAGAGTCTTCCTTCCTCTTCCTCCTCCATCACTAGCCTGTCCCCAGTGAGGTGCAGGCACGGCCAACACTCATGGAAGATGAGAATTCTCCTAGGCACCAAGGCTGGTAATGAAGGGCTTGGTGCAAAGCTAGTCTTGGCTACCTCATTTTAATCCCTCTAGGGCCTCCTGCCTGGCCAGTGAGACTGTGTGTTCATTCTGACGTCCACAGCTTTTTTTTTTTTGCAAGGAGGAGGGAGAAAGAGGCACATTTCTGGGCTCAGGGAAGAGCTTGGCATGGTGGCATAACTAGGAGCATTAAACAAGTGCAGAGGGAATCACACAGCACCGAGAAGGAGCTCTGCCAGATTCTAGCATCCTCTCTAAGCCACGCTCCAGGTGGTTAATCTGCTCACCCTATTCCTACAAATTCTAAAGCTGACTTGAGAGTCCCAGCCTCTAGGTCTCTTTCACTGCTTCATCTGATTCCATGATGTGCTGTGGATGCAAAGGGTTTAAGTGGGAATGACCCAGAGCATATACTAATCTTGTCGTTACATGAAACTCCACATTTACAAAGTGGCCCAATAAGCAGAGGTTGTATCCATCACCCATGGTTTCTTCTGGCTGGATGGAAATATTCCTTGAAATATGAGACATTTCCAAGTGGATAGTGTGTGCTTATGAATCAGTAGCTACTGGATCCTAAAGTTAGGGGCTAGAGACTGGCTTAGCACTGAATTTTTATAAGCCATGGCCAGGAAAAAAAAAAGATACTGCATTTTGGAAATGGCATTAAGTGCTCCTCCAGTAGAGGATTTGATTTGCAGAAATTCGATTTACACCGTACCCTTAGAGAAATACACCACAGTGCAAAGCCGACACATACAAAATTCTTCTCTGTGGGTGAGCTGCTCCAGGAAGGTTCATCTGTAGCTTCCTCCCACTAAGGGTTCCCCAGAGCCCAAGTACAGATGGAGAGCTCAGGTGGAAACACAGAACTACAGGGTCTTTGAGTGGGGTGAGACACCTTCTAGCCCCTTGAGACCCATCTTCTTCATCCCAAAGATCTGCCAGAATGCCAGAAGGAAGAGTAGGAGGGGCAGAGAACAGAGGTAGTTATAAGAGAAGGCCCCATTTCTCTTGGAGCATTAAGAATCCCAGGTTCAGATTTGATTCAATAATAATCATATAATGGTCAGATCATCCACTGTATTGACTGCTGGCTTTTCTTCTTACCAGTTGCATTAACACCCTCTGAAACCCAGGGTCTTCATCTGTAAAAGTGCATACCAAGATTATCTCCCTGGTACATTTCTCACAATGGTAATTTTACATGCATGAGACTCTTAATCTCAGGGTTGTGGGTTTGAGCCCCACACTGGGTGCATGCTTTAGGGCCTCCTAGGTGGCACAGTGGTAAAGAACCTGCCTGCCAGTGCAGGATACACAGGTGAACCGGGTTCCATCCTGGGCTCGGAAAGATCCCCTGGAGTAGGAAATGACAACACACTCCAGTATTCTTGCCTGGAAAATTCCATGGACAGAGGAGCCTGGAGGCCTACAGTCCACAAGGTCACAAACAGTTGGACACGACTGAGCACACACATGCACAATTACATATTATCATGCACTTAGTAAGATGTTAGGAACATTGTAAATATTCAATATATAGTCAATATTTATTATTATTACTATGTCACAATATGGAGAGAATACTTTCTTATAATTTATGCATTTGCCCTTTCAAAACAATCTTCCTTCTTTGCCTCCTTACTCCTTTCATCCCATGAACAAACTGAGGAGGTTGGTGACAGCCTGCTGCCCTGTGGCCTGAACTTTAATACTGTGTAGTCTACACCTTTCTCAGGAAGTCTGGCATTCCCATATCTTTAAGAGTTTTCAACAGTTTGTTATGATCCACACACTCAAAGGTTTTGTCAGTGAAACAGTTCAGTCACTGAGTCGTGTCTGACTCTTTGCAATACTATGGACTGCAGCACACCAGGCTTCCCTGTCCATCACTGTCTTCTGAAGCTTTCTCAAACTCATGTTCATCGAGTTGGGGATGCCATCCAACCACCTCATCCTCTGTCATCCCCTTCTCCTCCTGCTCTTAATCTTTCCCAGCATCAAGGTCTTTTCCAATGAGTCGGCTCTTCTCCTCCGGTGTCCAAAGTATTGGAGCTTCAGCATCAGTCCTTCCAATGAATATTCAGGATTTCCTTTAGGATTGACTGGTTTGATCTCCTTGCAGTCCAAGGGACTCTCAAGAATCTTCTCCAGCACCACAGTTCAGAAGCATCAATTCTTTGGTGCTCAGCTTTCTTCACAGTCCAACTCTCACATCCATACATACCACAGGAAAAACCATAGCCTTGACTAGATGGACCTTTGTCGGCTATACAGCTATATATAGCTTGTTGGCTATATATAGCTCTGACTATATGGACCTTTGAAACAGAGGTAGATTTTTTTCTGGAATTCCTTTGCTTTCTCTATGATCCAGTGAATGTTGGCAATTTGATCCCTGGTTCTGTGGATGATACCAGTCTAATGGCAGAAAGTGAAGAGGAACTAAAGAGCCTCTTGATGAGGGTGAAGGAGGAGAGTAAAAAGGCCAGCTTAAAACTCAATTTTAAAAACCCCAAGATCATAGCATCTGGCCCATCACTTCATGGCAAATAGAAGGGGGAAATGTGGAAGCAGAGGTAGAATTCCTCTTCTTGGGTTCTTAAATCACTGAAGATGGTGACTGCAGTCATGAAATTAGAAGATGACTGCTTCTTGGCAGGAAATCTATGACAAACCTAGACAGTGTGTTAAAAAGCAAAGACATCACTTTGCTGACAAAGATCTATATAGTCAAAGCTATGGTTTTTCCAATAGTCATGTACGAATGTGAGAACTGGACAATAAAGAAGGCAGAGTACTGAAGAACTGATGCTTTACTGTGGTGTTGGAGAAGACCCTTGAGGGTCCCTTGGACATCAAGGAGATCAAACCAGTCAATCTTAAAGGAAATCAACCCTGAATACTCTTTGGAAGACTGCCACTGAAGCTGAAGCTCCAATACTCTGGCCATCTGATGCTAACAGCTGACTTACTGGAAAGACCCTGATGCTGGAAAGATTGAAGGCAGGAGAAGAAAGAGACAGATGATGAGGTTGTTGGATTGTATCACTGATTCAATGGACATGGACTCGGGTAAACTCCAGGAGATGGTGGGGGACAGGGAAGCCTGGCATGCTGCAGTCCACGAGGTGGCAGAGTTGAACACGACTTGGTGACTCAACGGCAACAACAGTCAATGCTTTGAGATCCCTGTACACAGAAAGCTTCTGTCTCTTGTATACCCACACCCTCCAGTCAACAATCTTTCCAGGGTTTTCTCCTGCTCAGCTGGTAGAGCTCCATCTGAGGTCACCTGCCCAGCCCATCTGCAGGATCCAATGATGCCTTCTCTGGTTGCTTCACTTGGGCAAATCAGTCTGAAAGACCAGAAGGCTATCTTTGAGTCAGGAGAGATTGTAAGAAGAGGAATTCACACAACTGTCTCAGACTCAGGTCCAAACCTTCATCTCCAGCCTTGCTTTACGGTGATAAATCTGTCCCACTGGCTTTGAGCACCTTGCCAGGACTCTCACCTGTTTCAAATCCCGGAGGAGAAAATGGATAACTGGCATTGGGAACCAAACTCACACCCAGCGTTTTGGTCGGCCGCACAGACCTCAGCCCACTTCCATCCATTTGCTCCCGTGGGTCTGCCTTCCTGGAGGGCAGAGCTCCCTGAGGCCTGGGCTGCATCTCATTCACAGCTGTGTCCCCCCGCCCTTGGGGAGCAGCCAGCGCAGAGATAATAAACAAGCACTGAGTGAATAAATGCCCCGCCACACGCCACTCACTGTTCTAAACAACGTGGACAGGCATAATAATCTTGTAGATGTGGGAAGCCCTGAGGTGGGATAAATGTGGCAGAAGCTGAATAGCGGGGGGAAAAAATGGAGAATCCCTGACCCAGAAAAAGCTCTTCTCTTGAGGGAAAGAAAAAAAAAAAATGAAAAGACCACGTGGCTAGCCAGTGTTCCTGTCTGTCTGCATCTGTGTCGCGACGGTTTTTAGATGAAGCCTACCTCATTCCTTTCTACATCTACGCGCCTCTAAGTAGCAATTCATTCATGAATAAAATTAATTATTTCTCAAAGCAAAAATTAATCCTCTTTTTCTCTGCCTGACTGACTCAAGATCTCTCTACTAAATCTCATCTGAAAACAAAACTGAACTGGCTTTCTCCCCCTGGCCTTCCTGGCTTTTTCCCTGCCTTTTTTGCACTTTTTTTTTTTTTTTTTTTTACATTTTCTATTCACAGACCACCTGTGCAATCCTATTTCAATCCCATGTAATGACTTGGATATAGCCCCCCAGAAGACATGAGAAAATTTGGGGCAAGAGTCATTTTGTCCTTGGGGAGCATGGGACTGACATCCTGAGAATTTATTCTGATATGGCATTCATGGACCAAACTACCCATCACTCACTGAGAATGTGCTAAATATCTTCTCCCCAGAGCCTGGGATGCTACATTCTAATGTGTTTTTCCCGTGAGTGTGCTGTCACTCAAACTGGACAGCTGAACTCCTGGAAATGAGTAAAATCCTTTTTTCATTTTTGCAGCCTGCTATGGTGCCCAGAATAATGCTTTCCACAAAGTAGATGTTCCATAAATGCTTGCAAGAGGACCAAGTGAGCAAACACACCGTGTGGGAAGCTTACTCTAAATTCAATTTTTAAAGCATGGTGACACTGGATTTCAGTTGAACAGGTGGCTTTGTAAGATCTCAAAGCACAGCATATCATTTTCTCACCAGGTGCATATTCAAAGTCCATTTTTCCCAGGGAGAAACACAAGGAATTGCCTTTGGTCCTTCCTCATACAGATATGTAATTACTTCTACTTCATTTTACTCATCACTAATACAGGAAAATGACATGCCACTTTGGGAAAGAGGCTTTTTAAAACTGCACCCTGAAAGAAATCAGTGTCTAGGAGACCCTTTTGGCATGCTGGAGGGACAAGATATGGCAGACATAAGGCAGTGGGGCAGAACAGGTGGAGGAGGGACAGTCACATGCTTCTCAGCATTTACAATGGATAACTGGGACTGGCTGCTCAGTTTCTAAAGCACACTTGGCGCTCCCACACCTTTGGTTATACTGCTTCTGTGTCCACAGCACAGTTCCCCAAGCTCTCCACCCGGAGAGCTCCCACTCAGCCATGAGAGTCCAACCAAGGCATTACTTCATTGCAGCTTTCCTCAACCTTTCTGTGCAGAGCCATCTAGCACGTTCTCCAAATGCACTGGTCTTGTGAGGTCCAGATCAAGGGCCGTGTCCTCCCCGTTAATGATTATTATCAGAATCGTTAGAAGGATAAGCACAGAATTGGCCTTCAATAAAACGGATTGAAGGGATTCTGCTCTTCTCATGCTCTTGAATCACCTTTGTCTGTTTCTGTGCTTTCTCCTTTCTCCAAGTGAGCAGCACATTTCCTCAATCACACAGGTTGGCTCCACTTGTCCCAGATGCTGCCATGTTAAGATGGAGAGGAAATGCCGTCCAAGGATGAGGGTCTGCAAGGCCTGATTCCAGGGCCTGTACGCCCTTGTGGGGCTCAACCTCCAGACACTTCTGGAATAAAATTCCTTGGGTGAAGTCCTTGGGCTGGGTCTACAGCCTAGATTAGATAGTCTATGTCAGATATTGAGCTGTACATTTAGCCAGCAGTGAACTCTTGAGGAAAGTAGATTCTAGACATTTCATTCTGTTCCCCTCCTACCTCCTCACCTCTATGGACCAAGAAAGAGTACCTGTGATGAGTCTCTAGGCTCATCACTCTGCAGTGCCTCTGGTTTTGCTTTGTTTTGCTCTAGTTTTCACACCATTTCTTCCTCTTCTTCCATCTCAAGAAGCTCCCTTACCAAAATAGAAACCCAGCGAGAAGGGCAGAGATCAACCAGTTTGCTCAGGTGATGGCAGTGTTTCTGGCAGAGCTCACCTCCTTCCCTGCCTGTCCCATCCACCTGAGAACCAGGGCTTCCCTTGTGGTGCCCGGCAGCTGCGTGATAACACAACCTTTCTCTACCTCTGCAGCTGTAATGAACACCTAGGAAATCACTGGGATTTACCCAGGCAGACTGAGGTTGCCATTTATTTATGTGGATTGTGATCTCTTAATTGGAGATGCTGCCTCTCCCAGGGTTCGCTGTTTATTCAAATCAGTGTTTGTTAGTCCGTGAGACGTGGTCCGGATGATAAATCAGCTCTGGTGCCCCCTCTGTGATGGCTTCCACAGCTGCTCTCTGCTTCCTCACCTCTCTGTCTCCCACAAGGCACTCGCAGGCTGGTTCTAGGCCCTCCAGCCTTTTCTGCTTTTAAAAATCTTTTCCCCAGCTGCTTGGATCTATTCTTAAGAGTTTATGTGCCTTGGCACTAATAATTCCTAAATTCAACTTCCTATGACTACTGCTCTATTTGTAGCATCTCCTGTAAATATTCTTACTACCTCAAGCGCATCTTGGAGGATGCTGCCTTACCATGAAGCCTTCTGTCCTTCTCCACCCTGGCCACTCCACTCTCCGCTCCATCTCCCAAGCACTTAATCTAATCAAGCTTTAGTGCTATGCGGTTCATGTGGGGCTCTTGCTAAAATGCATATTCTGATTTTGTAGGCTGGGACAAGGCTTGAGGTTCTCCAGTTTTCACAAGCTCTCAGGTAATGCCAGTGCTGCTGGTCCACAGACCACACATGGAGTGGTATGGACAAAATATTTGGTTTTGCCTGAGTCTCACTTCCTTCTCAGGTACTATTGCCAAGCCTTGTTTTTCATCCTGATGAATCATAAACAGATTATCTTTCCTTCAGATAACTGCTCTGGAGCCTGTGGAAAGGTTCTTTTAATGGACGTCATTCAGCACACCATCTGATTCTATCCCAGTTTGTCCTACTGGATGTTTCCAGATGCACTTGCTAAAACACATTTCTGTTTCTACACTGCCTACCTTTGGGTACCACTCCAACCTCTTGGTTTTAAGCTTTGTTCTACTTTGGTTCTCAGAATTTGCAAACTCTGCCCAGAATATGATAAAAAATACAAAGGTCCTTTTAAAAATGAAGAGATCTATTAATTTTTGATTCATTGTCCTCTCAAAAGACTTCTAACACATCCCCAGACCCTCCTTTTCTAAAAGAGAGACAGACAGAAATGGAAGCATTAATGACTAAGATCAATAATTTGGAATTATACCTGGCCTTGCTTTTTTTCTTCCAACCACCATATCACACTCATTGTTCTATACTATTTCTAACTTTCTCTCTTCGTTTTAATTTATTCTTTCCGAGTTTTAAGTGTTTCATCATAGCGGCTTGGATTTTTTCCAATCCCATGATTATCTCTCTATTAAAGCCTTATACAAAAAGAAATTTAAAAAAAAAAAAAACCCAGACTGCTCATTACTTTGATTTGTAGCAAAGAGAGAATGGAACATTACCGCTAGAGTGTTTCGAGAAACCATATTTACACTTGCATCAGCTCAATTTAGGTGCCTGATTAGGTGGCGCATTATGAAGAAGATGCATTTACCAGTCAAAGGGAAGTGGCGTGGTCTAGAGTGATGAGCAGGAGACTTCAAGTCAGGAGCCCTGAGTGTTATTTCTGGCTGTGACTGGCTACCTCTCTGACCTTGAACAAGTCCAACTCACTACTTTGAACCCTAAGAGTCCCCACCTGCCTCCCAGGGCTGGTGTGAGAGCAGATCACTTAAATGCTTATTGTACTGAGGGCTAAAGAGTGGAGCAAATGTGGGCATTCAGGGGTCACAAATGGAATTAGAGACAGGATCTCTGCTCTTACAGCTCTTACCACTATCCTGTTAAGAGACAGTGTCTGAGAAGTGGGTTGATTGCTCAGATCTTGGTCTGACAGGTCTTGAGGAGTTGCTGAGAGGTCGGCTAATGGAATTTAAAAGCTGACCAAAAATTGAGTAAGATGGCCAAGCCCGATTCTGCTATTTAGAAAGTTTTCACAAGGATGTATATCGTCTCTTTTCTCATAATGGTGCCATCCTGAGAATGTTCGTGTTAGCCCTGGGACCAGGGAGCCGGCAGAGACCACTGACTCCCTTCTGTAGGACACCTTAAAGCAAGCCTGCTCAGTTAGCTATCCCTGACTTTAGAAGAAAGGCCATTCTCTGTGACGACTCTAAAACAGGCTGGAAATAAGCTAGCTCTTTATGGTAGTCCATAAGACCAGTAAGAGTGTGCCCCAGAGAAGATTCATTCATTCTCCAGTTGAGAGAGAGAGAAGGAATTAAGGTTAACACACTTTAAAAAAGAAAGCAAGAGGGACTTCCCTGGTGATTCCACTGTTTGGGTCTCTGTGCTTGCAATGGAGGGGACATAGGTTTGATCCCTGGTTGGGGAAGTTCTGCATCTGTAGGATAGGGCCACAAATAAATTAATTAATTTAAAAAATAGAGAAGCATGAAACACTTCTGTATTTATTAAAAAAAAAAAAACAAGAAGATAACATTTTTTTCTCCTTGTAATGTAAGTTGTCAAATGCTAAGTCCTCAGCAGATGTTATCACAAAGAGAGTACCCATGGCTCTCATCTCATTATAACTTTTCCATTGGTTAATATTTATTGAGGATATTCTAATAATAAGTAATATTTATTAAGCACTATTCTAAGTATTTTACATCTATCAACTCTTTTAATTTTCACATCAGTCCATTAGAGGTGGGCACTATAATTGTCCCAATTTTACAAATAAAGAAAGTGAGGAACAAAGAAATTAAATAATTATCCCAACATTATAAAGCTAGTAAGCTGCAGCTCCAGGATTAGAATTCAGGTCATTTGGCTCCAGAACCTTCATTTTGAAGCACCTGTGCCTACGTGAATACAAACCTAAATGGAGAGAGCAATAATCTCTGGGGACCCACAGTTAGAGAGGCCAGAGCTATTTTAGAGCAATCAGTCATCTCCTCCAAGTGAGAGAACACTCTGATTTCCAAATAATAATGGAAAATTGAAAATAAGAGGTAGGACTTGGAATTTAATCTTAGAATTTGGTTGTGTAATTGTTATGATATGCTCACACACAGCTAGAAGAGAAGAAGGGCCTCTCTTCTGCTATGGGAGAGAGCTTCATGAAATTCTACACCAAATACTCTAACCCCACTGGAAAGTCTTATTCTTCCCCCATCACAGATCACCTCCTTTCTTATATGGAAAGCACATGCAGATACCATACGATCTCCAAGCACCAAAAGCTTTCTTAAAATGTTGGATAAGAGATTTCCCTGGTGGTCCAGGGGTTAGTAATCTGCCTTGCAATATAGGGGATTCAGGTTCAATCTCTGGTGGGGGAATTAGGATCTCACGTGCCTCAGAGCAACTAAGTTTTTGTGCTGCAGCTACTGAGCCCACCCGATCCATAGGCCCCGTGCCCCACGAAAGAACCCGCATGATGTAATCAAGATCCTGCATGCCACAACTGAGCCCCAGCACAGCCAAACACATAAATTAAAAAAAAAAACTGAACAAAAGACAAGGCTCAGTATCTCACTGCAGAGCATTTCTGATATTCTCTGTAAACTCTTTCTCCATCTGGCCTTCTAGACAAAATGCCCTTCTAGTCGTTGGAGATGACCCTCAATATACATTCTACCAGTGTTCCCTGACCTGTTATAGTCACAGTAAGCAAGGTCCTGAATCGCTTGAGGGAATCACCACTACAGACAAAAGGGGAAGGGATAAGAGTGAGTTCTTGGGATAATACAGACCCCTACAACACGTGTGTACCTGGCTTCACCATCTTGCTTAATAACTAAAAGCAGGACTCCCAGAGTGATCCTGGAGCAGCCGTGTGGGACCATTCTCTCACTGCCCCCTCACAGGGTGGCAAATCAGAACGCTGCATTCCTGTCAGAATGACTGGTGACGGTTTCCCCAAGTACAAGTTCAGGTGCAGTAACTGGCCCCAGAGAAACAGAGCGGCACCGTGTGAGAGCTCGTCACATTAAACGATTAAAAAACTATTACCAACTGATAGAATTGCTGATGGTGCAGAAGTGATTCCAGACACTCCTGGGGGACCAGCTGTGAGCTGCCACCCAGGCATTCAGTGGTTGCCAGGCTTGAGGTGGGGGCCTGATGGCAAGAAACAGCTATGGAGGGAGAAGGGAACTAGGGCTTTAACTCCTCTAGTTCCCAGAGTCCTTTGCCATGAATGGTGCTGTTGGGATTCCCAGTTTGACATTTCAGTTCCCATTTACTTGAATATATATATATATATATATATATATATATATATTTGGTGATAACAGTGTTTTGAAGATTTGGGAATAAACTGGAAAGTCTGAGATGAATTAAACCTTGTTTTCCTAGACCAGAGGAATTCACTACTAAATGCATTCTAGGGTAGATTTTCTGTTTTCCTTTTTCTTTTTTTTTTCTGGAGGCATGGAAAAGAATTTCTTTGATAAGAAGAACCACCCTAAATTTACCTTATAGGAAATTTGTGGAGGACACAGTTCTAATTTATATATTTACTGAGATTCAAGTTCACCTCTGTCACTGGAGCAGGCTTCGCTCAGTCACTCTGCCCAGGCTGGGCTCTGCCTCAGTGGCCCTGGGAGAATTTCCACCATAGTGTGTGGAGGATGGCAAGGACCAGAGCTGCTGAAGCAGAGAGTGTCAACTGCAATTCCTAAGACCAGACTGGGAGAGAAATGGCTTTTGTTTCTACATACCTCTGCACTCACAAAGCACCAGCCCCTCAAACACCTCATCTTGTCTGTTTGTCTGCATCTGCCATGTGGGAAATCACGTACTAGGAGAATGGCCCCGATTAATGAATCTCTCAGTGCTGAATATGTTAAACCCTCATTTCTAAGACTCCATACTAACCCAAACAGGTTACTGTGTAAGTAAAACAACAATAAATTAAAAAAAAAAACTTAAAAACAGAAAAATATAATTTCTTTAAATATAATTTAAGGATCCAGACTTTGGAGTCTGACTGTTTGGGAGCTAATCCTGGCTTCACCATTTACCCGCTGTGTGGCCCTGGACAAGTTCCTTATCTGGACCTCAATTTTCTTGTCTGTATAATGGGGAGAATAATTGTTCTTCCCACAAAGGATTGTTAGAAAGATTAAGTGAGTTCACATACATAAGGTATGTAAGCTGCTAGATCCAGAAAGAGGGTGAAAGCTTTAGCATGTTCCTAAGACTAAGAATGCATACACTCAGGTTACAGAGAGCAGCCTCCACCTGACAAAAGAATAGGTGATTTTCTGATTCTGTTTCTCTTTGTGTTTTTTCATATTTCATCTCCACTCCTTTCATTAGGAATTAATCTGTAATTGAAAAGTAAATGTCTTTAATTAAAAAGAAAATTCTAGCAAAGCTCCCAGAGTTATCTGAAGACCACAGTTAATGTGAAGAGGAAAAGGGGTTGACACTAAGCGAGAGACTGAGCCCAGGGATGAGGGTAAGGCTGAATTCAGGGATACACTCCAGAGAGTGCTGAGGCTCACGGAGTCACCCAAGGTGAGGGTTTCGAGGAGCCTCGCGCTTCTGAAGTGCTGCTCCAGCAGCCGGGAATTTGAGCCTCGTCAGATGGACCAGGTAGGTCACTTGTCTGACTTTCAGCTCTGATGCTCCTGAGGGACATGCAGAGAGAGGGCAGGAAGACACAGCCCCTCTCCTTGCACAAGGCCAGCTGAGGCTGTGGTGTCGACAAGGGTGAGGGCAGCCCCTCCCTGCCCCTGTGGGGTTCCCCCCTCTTCTAAGGCAGGAACTGGAGCTGCCCTGCCTTCATTTGCAAGTCGAGGTAATTACAACTCATAAACGTATCTCACCCATTAGTTAAAACCCGTCCGCAGCATTTGACTCTGACCTCCTGCAGCAGCAGGCCACATGCTGACTCCATGCCGCCTGATTTGTCCTCAATTTATAAGCAGTACAACCTATAAATAGAAACCCTTTTGCTAAGTTCCCCAGGAGGCATCAGCAGGTTTTCCAGCTTGTATGTGTTTTCTTCTTGCTTTAAAAAAAAAAAAAAAAAAAAAAACATGGCAAGCTTGTTCGCCCTGCCTGCTACTCCTTCAGCTCTCTCCTAGTGCAATCTGCAGTCTGCCAGCTGGCTTGGTGGTTGGCACCCGTGCAGACCCAGACTGGCTTCGGAGGGGAGTTCCACTCACCTGTAGATCCTGTATCTGGTGGTGAAACCCTGGCGGTAGCGCTCCACGAAGTCCGTGTACTCCTGCGCACGGTGGAAGGGGCCCCGATCGGTGAGAAGCCAGTCCAGGGGCGGCTGGCCGGCCGTGGAGGCATGATGCTCGGGGACCACAGCGGCCGCCGTGGCCGAGACAGCCAGCACCCAACCAGGGAGGCCTAGTGCCAGTAGAGTTGCCCATGGGGCCGCCGCCACCGGCTGAAGCCCTCTAAACTGAGCGCTGCACTGCCACCTCATGCTTCTCCCGGGCGGTTGGTGTCTTCATTCTCTCGCACACTCTCCCGCTCTGTGCCGCTCCTCCAGGGCTCCTGGAACTGGAAAAGGGCCACATGGAGATGTCAGTTGCACACCCTGGTCTGACCCCGTGGGCCTGGGAACATCAAACCTCCCTGGACAGGAACCGTTCTAGAAACCCTTCATCGTAGTGATACACCTTCATTCTAGGCCTTGAGCTAAGTGTCCATGTACATTTCACGTAATTCTTAAAACAATCCTATGGGCAACACCATCATGATCATCTTACAGATAAGAAGATAAGGTATAGTGAGATGAAGAAAGCAGCTTAAGTTCATGCAACTTTTAAGTGAAGAAACCAGAATTTTGATATCAGGTGGTCTAACTCTTAACTCTTACGGTGTGATGCTTCCTTGTTTTCTATGTAAAAACGTGGACACCATCCATATTTGTCTTCCTCTCTCAAATGTAAATGCTCACTGTGTTCCAGTGATAGACTCATAGACTGTGTGCTGTCTCTAGAGGCTTGATGTAAAGCAAAGAGAAACACCATTTTTCTGATGGTGAATTGTGGGTATAATAATAGTGAAGTCCCATCACTGTTATGAAGCTGGATTAACTTGGGCAAATCACCACCTTTCTCTGAGTTATCTTTTACACAAAATAAAGAGGCTTACTATGGAGAACAGTATGGAGGTTCCTTATAAAACAAAAAATAGAGTTACCATATCATCCATCAATCCCATTCCTGAGCATATATCCAGAGAAAGCCATAATTTGAAAAGATACAGTCACCCCAGTGTTCACATAAGCACTATTTACAAGAACCAAGGCATGGAAGTAATCTAAACATCCACTGACAGGTAAATGGATAAAGAAGATGTCATATATGTGCATAGTGGAATATTACTCCATCATAAAAAAGAATGAAGTCATGCCATTAGCAGCAATACGGACGGACGTAGATATTATCATACAAAGTGAAGTAAGTCAGAGAAAGACAAATATATCACTTATATGTGGATAAAAATAATAAAGACACAGATTAACTTATTTGCAACAGAAATAGACCCACAGACATAGAAAACAAACTTACGGTTACTGAAGGGGAAAGGGGAGGGGGTGGGATAAATTAGGAGTTTGGGATTAACATATACACACTGCTGCTGCTGCTGCTGCTGCTGCTAAGTTGCTTCAGTCGTGTCCAACTCTGTGCGACCCCATAGACGGCAGGCCACCAGGCTCCCCCATCCCTGGGATTCTCCAGGCAAGAGTACTGGAGTGGGTTGCCATTGCCTTCTCCAAACATATACACACTACTATATATAAAACAGATGAGCAACAAGGACCTACTGTATAGCATAGGGAACTGTACTCAATATTTTGTAACAACTTATAAGAGAAAAGAATCTGACAAATTATATATATATATATACACACACACACATATATACACACATGTATATATGAAATAGCTGAGCTATTTCAAATCCTCAAAAATGATGCTATGAAAGTGGTATACTCAATATGCCAGCAAAGTTGGAAAACTCAGCAGTGGCCACAGGACTTGAAATGGTCAGTTTTCATTCCAATCCCAAAGAAAGGCAATGCCAAAGAGTGTTCAATCTACTGCACAATTGCACTCATTTCACACGCTAGTAAGGTAATGCTCAAAATCCTTCAGGCAAGGCTTCAACAGTATGTGAACCGAGAATTTCCAGATGCACCAGCTGGATTTAGAAAAGGCAGAGGAACCAGGGATCAAATTGTCAACATCTGGTGGATCATAGCAAAAGCAAAGGAATTCCAGGAAAATATCTACTTCTGCTTCGCTGACTATGCTAGAGCCTTTAACTGTGTGGATCACAACATGCTGTGGAAAATTCTTAAAGAGACAGGAATATCAGACCACCTTATCTGCCTCCTGAGAAGCCTGTATGCAGGTCAGGAAGCAATAGTTAGAACTAGACATGAAACAACAAACTGGTTCAAAACTGGGAGAGAAGTATGTTAAGGCTGTATATTGTCACTCTGCTTATTTAACTTCTATGCAGAGTACATCAATGCAAAATGCCAAGAAGGTGAAGCTCGAGCTGGAAATAGATTGACGGGAGAATTATCAGTAACCTCAGATGTGCAGATGACACCACCTTAATGGCAGAAAGTGAAGAGGAACTAAAGAGCCTCTTGGTGAAAGTGAAAGAAGAGAGTGAGAGAGCTGGCTTAAAACTCGGTCCAGGTTCGATGCATGAAACTGGATGCTTGGAGCTGGTGCACTGGGACGACCCAGAGGGATGGTACGGGGAGGGAGGAGGGAGGGGGGTTCAGGATGGGGAACACGTGTATACCTGTGGAGGACTCATGTTGATGTATGGCAAAACCAATACAATATTGTAAATTAATTAACCTCCAATTAAAATAAATAAATTTATATTTTAAAAAACTCAACATTCAAAAAACTAAGATGATGGCATATGGCCCCCAAACTTCATGGCAAATAGATGGGGAATAAATGGTAACAGTGGCAGACTTTATTTTCTTGGGCTGCAAAATCACTGTGGATGGTGACTGTGGCCATGAAATTAAAAGACCTTTGTGCCTTGGAAGAAAAACTATGACAAACCTAGACAGCATGTTAAAAAGAAGAGACATCACTTTGCCAATAAAAGTCCCTGTAGTCAAAGCTATAGTTTTTCCAGGAGTCATGTATGGATGTGAGAGCTGGACCATAAAGAAGGCTGAGCACCGAAGAATTGATGCTTTCAAACTGTGGTGCTGGAGAAGATTCTTGAGAGTCCCTTGGACAGTAAGGAGATCAAAGCAGTTAATCATAAAGGAAATCAAACCTGAATATTCACTGAAGGACTGATGCTGAAGGTCCAATACTTTGGCCACCTGATGGGAACAGCTGACTCATTGAAAAAGACACTGCTTCTGGGAACGATTGAGGGCATGAAGAGAAAGGGGCAACAGAGGATGAAATGGTTGGATGGCACCATCAGCTCAATAGACATGAGTTTGAGCAAACCCCAGGAGATACTGAAGGACAGGGAAGCCTGGTGTGCTGCAGTGCATGGGGTCACAAAGAGTTGTGAACTCTTAGGACATGACTGAGTGACTAATCAACAGCAAATTTATATATGGCTTCCCTGGTTGTTCAGACAGTAAAGAATCTGGCTGCAATGCAGGAGACCTGGGTTCAATCCCCGAGTCAGGAAGATCCTCTGAAGAAGGGAATGGCAACCCACTTCTGTATTCTTGCCTGGAAAATCCATGGACAGAGAAGCCTGGTGGGCTACAGTCCATGGGGTTGCAAAGAGATAGACATGACTGACTGACTAACACACACACATACACACTTTATAAATAAAATACTTTATATATATATATATATATACACACACACACATATATATAGATAACTGAATCCTGTACCATACACCTGAAACTAACACAACATTGTAAATCAACCATACTTCAATTAAAAAATAAAAACAATGTAGGATTAAACTATTTTTTTATTTAAAAAAAAAAAGAGGAGAAGAGAAAAAGGCTTGACTAAATAATAGTCCAACTTTTGACTTCTAGCTATGAACACCTGATCTGTTCTTTCACAGAAGGCCATGCAGGGATATAGCTAGAGTGGGAAATCAAACTGCTTCATTGGCATCAACAGAGAGCAAATCCAGGAACATGAGGATGGCCATCACGCTCTTTCTCCTCACTGTGTTGTATGGAAGTTCTCTGAGGTCACAGCTGTCTATCCTCCTATCTTAGTTCCTGGGAGCACACAGTAGGCCTTCAGGGATGCTTCTTGACGATATGAAAGAGTGTATTCCTGTCCTGCCCTCTCTGAGTTGGAGGGAAAGTTCCAGGAAAGAAGTTTTGGCCTTCAAAATGCCTGGCTCCCTAGGACTTACCCCCTTCAAAACGCCTGGTTCCCTAGGACTCACCCCAGGCCTTTGCTTTCCAGTGCCTGAACTTGTCTAAGGATAACTAGTCACCTTTATAAACTTCTGGGCAAGTGCACAGGACTAACTCAATGCTGTGGGGGCTCTTGTAATCCAATTCATGTCTTCCACCTTCAAAGTCTAGCACATGCTGTCAGAGTCTCACACATCTCCCCCACTAGTACCATCTCTGTTTATGCTAGAATGACTTTCCATCCCCAACACCTGTAATTTGTGGACTGAAGCCTTTCTCTGGCTGCCAATCTAGAGATGGGCTCCCTGGGGATGAAGCAAAGGGTGTTAATTCCCTGGCATTTCATTTAAGGTTAGGTAAAGTGGATTTCAGCCCTTTACTCACACCCACACCCACATTTCAGAGTGCCCCCAGATCACATAGGTTTCTCAAGAAGCAGGTCAGGTGGTCTGGTATTCCCACCTCTTTCAGAATTTTCCACAGTTGATTGTGATCCACTCAGTCAAAGGCTTTGGCATAGTCCATAAAGCAGAAATAGATGTTTTTCTGGAACTCTCTTGCTTTTTCGATGATCCAGTGGATGTTGGCAATTTGATTTCTGGTTCCTCTGCCTTTTCTAAAACCAGCTTGAACATCTGGAAGTTCACGGTTCATGTCCTGCTGAAGCCTGGCTTGGATGGAGAATTTTGAGCATTACTTTGCTAGTGTGTGAGATGAGTGCAATTATGCAGTAGTTTGAGCATTCTTTGCCATTGCCTTTCTTTGAGAACCCCATGAACAGTATGAAAAGACTTCCCTTGGACCAATGCAAACCCTGAAGAGGCTGCCCTGAAGCTGGGCCAAGTCTTAATCCTGGATACTCTAAGCCTAAAAGCTGACCTGAGGCTGAGAGAGCCAAGCCTCAGCATTTGTACAAGAGGTTTTGAAAAGATTTGCCATGTCTGCTGATAAAGATGAAGGGACAGAACCAAAGGTTCCTGGGCCTTCAGAGTCACTCCTCCACTCCAGATAGTAGGTATTGACCATCTACTGTGTACTGGATGGTTCTTAGATGTTACTCCAGTTCATTATGACAATAAGTTTCTACTCTAAACATTTCACTGCCGGTTTAACATATCCCTGAGATTGAGAGGCACTGAACTAGGAAGCTGCAAAGGTAGACTATGAACCTAGATCTGGTTCCATGTCCAGACTTTGCCAAAGAATGCTTTGCTCTCAAAAGTATAGAGTGAGTGGCAAGATAGACCTGTGTTTAATGAACTGGTGGATAGAGGGGCTGAAGGAGGAATAGTGGGGCAATACCTGACCTATCAGATCTTAAAACATATAATAAAATTCCAATAACTAGGTGATACTGACATACAAAGTGGGTGGACACATCAATGAAACAGAATAGCTAGCTCCAAAATACACCTTATCATACATAAGAACTTCTTGGAGAAAGAAATGGCAACCCACTCCAGTATTCTTGCTTGGAGAATCTCATGGACTGAGGAGCCTGGTGGGCTGCAGTCCATGGGGTCACAAAGAGTTGGACACGACTGAGTGACTTGACTTTACTTACTTACATACATAAGAACTTAGTGCATATGCACATATATATATATATATATATATATATAGAAGCATCATGGATTAAATGGGTAGGGGATGGATTATTTTACACATAATATTGGGAAATTAGTTCCAGATGGATTAAAAAAGTTAAATATAAAAAATAAAACCATAGAAAGAAGAAATATTTCCAAGAGTGTTTTTATAATAAGCAAGCATTACTTTGTAAACCAGGGGGTGGGGAAAGAGCTATAAACTAAAAGGAGGAATCAGCCTTGCACGTAGGGGGGTAGGCATTTATTTTTATGGGATGGAATCTGATGAGGATGCCCAAAATATTTCTCATTTAATCATCTATGCATTCATTGCATGAAAAACAGAAATTGAGGACTCCTAAGTGCCAGACACTCTGCTGAGTCCTGACAACATGAAAACAAGTACTCTTACATTGTCTGAAACACTGCCTACCATCAGTGATTAGTTCCTCTTAAAAAATGCTGTTCTCTTTCTAAAGGCATAGTGGTGGAGGCACATTCTGGGAATGGGGGCTGCTTGACACAGCAGGCCAAAGCAGGAAACACAGTAGAGGGGACAAGCACCCACATGCCGGTTTCTGAAATGGTCCCCAACATTCCTGAGTCCTTCTGTTTATGTCCCATATCATCCCCTCCCGTTGAGTACAGGCAGGCCCTTGAATGTGATGAGACACTCTTCCCATGATCAGGTTACTAATCAGTTGACTCTGAGTTAATCAAAAGGAAAAGTGTCTTGGCTAGGCCTGGCTTAATCAGATGAACCTCCGAAAGAAAGTGAAGTGTCTGAGAGAATGGCTCCTGCTGGCCCGGAAGAAAGCAAACAGCTATGCTACGTATGGTCTATGGGGCTTATGCAGCAAGGGATTGTGGGTAGCCTCTAGGAATTAAATACAATCCCCAATCAATAGCCAGTAAGAATACAGGAACCACAGTGGAACCACCTCAGGACATCCAGTTCAGCCAACCACCTCACGAGCCTGGAAGAGACCTCTGAGCCCCAGAAGAGAACTGCTGCCCTGACTGATGCTTTGATTTCAGTCTTGTGAGACCCTGAGCAGAGAACCCAGTTAACCTGTACCTGCACTTCTAACCCACAGAAACTGTNCCCTAGGCTGCATGCACCTCCCTGGTCTAAGCCTCTCAGGCTCGGCGCCCAGGTAGTCGCAGACTCGATTGGGCCTGTGCTTTGTGCCCTTCCCAGGACCAAGCAGTTTAGGTGTTTGGTGAGCACAGTCGCGTGGCTTATTGCCCTCTCCTGCTGCTCAGTTTTCCAGGTGTAACCCGGGACTCCTTGTTAGGTAAATTGTAACTATCCAGCACCCCAGGAAGTCTCAGTTAGCAAAGAAGCCTGCTTGCAATTTGATCAGCAAAGTCCCTCCGGGACTGCAATTGCCACGTTCCAGCCCTTACGGCACTGGCTGCCTGTCGCTGGTGGGGGCTGGGGGGCAGCCGGCTATTTCTGTTCCATCCTTTGTTCTGTGCGCGGTCCTGGTGGTGTCTTACGTTCGAGCTTTTCATGTGGTAACTGTCCCACAGTCTGGTGTGCTAGCCTGAGTTAGTTCGCTCCGGTTACACGCGGGCATTCCGGCCCGATTCTTAAGAAGCGCTGCTGCCCGCGTCTCCCGTGCCTCCTTGCCCAGCCCCCACTTCCTAGTGGTGGATGCAGGCGTCTGCTCCGCCTCTCCGCTGGGGGAATTACTGCCGGGCTCGCAACCTGCTGGTCTCAATCACCATTCATATTTCCTCCCTGCCATGTGCATCCTGGTGGTGTCTTACGTTCGAGCTTTTCATGTGGTAACTGTCCCACAGTCTGGTGTGCTAGCCTGAGTTAGTTCGCTCCGGTTACACGCGGGCATTCCGGCCCGATTCTTAAGAAGCGCTGCTGCCCGCGTCTCCCGTGCCTCCTTGCCCAGCCCCCACTTCCTAGTGGTGGATGCAGGCGTCTGCTCCGCCTCTCCGCTGGGGGAATTACTGCCGGGCTCGCAACCTGCTGGTCTCAATCACCATTCATATTTCCTCCCTGCCATGTGCCTCCAAGACTCGCCACAGATTCAGCAGTGAGAGTGCTTCCCGGCGTTTGGAAACTTCTCTCCCTTTAAAACTCTTTTCCCGGGACAGGACTCCCTTCCTGGGATGGAGCTCCCTCCCCACCTCCTTTGTTTCTCTTTTCGTCTTCTGTGTTTTTCTACCTGTTTTTGAAGACAATGTTCTGCTTTTCTGGATGCCTTATGTCCTCTGCTCACATTCAGAAGCTGCCCTGTAGAATTTACCCAGCGTTTAGATGTTCTTTTGATGAATTTGTGCGAGAGAAAGTGGTCTCTCCGTCCTATTCCTCCGCCATCTTAGGTGCCCCCCTCCACTTTTGGTATTATTAAGATTCTGAGACATTCTGAACTTGACTCTTGGAATCTAGGGAAAATCATCTTGCTGATATTATTGCAAGGAATGCTGCCATTACAGGAACCAACAGTAGATAAACCTTTGTTATAGTCTAAAAGAACATTTCCCCAAATGATAATTTAGAAAACTGGGTAGAGGCATCCAATAATTAGCCTCAGAAAAGGAAAACCGAGATTGGAAATTGAACAGTTGTTGGTTTTATAAAAAGAGAAAGCTCTGGTTTGGGCCAAATAACAACTCTATCTTTTGGAGAATCCAACACTCCCATTCCTCACCACTGTACATACATAAAGACACTGAGCTCATGACAAAATGATAGACTCTATGAATCAATATTAATGGGGAAACATTAATAAGGCTGCAAAAAGGGCCAATCTCATTTGTCCCACTTGTCCAAAGTATAATCCAGGAAAGCCTGTTTGTACTGCACTTGGACTTATATGCAGAATACATCATGAGAAATGCTGAGCTGGAGGAAGCACAAGCTGGAATCAAGATTGTCAGGAGAAATATCCAATAACATCAGATATGCAGGGAGAAGGCAATGGCAACCCACTCCAGTACTCTTGCCTGGAAAATCCCATGGACAGAGGAGCATGGTAGGCTGTAGTCCATGGGGTCGCTAAGAGTCTGGCACAACTGAGTGACTTCACTTTCACTTTTCACTTTCATGCATTAGAGAAGGAAATGGCAACCCACTCCAGTATTCTTGCCTGGAGAATCCCAGGGACAGAGGAGCCTAGTGGGCTGCCGTCTATGGGGTTGCACAGAGTCGGACACGACTGAAGCGACTTAGCAGCAGCAGCAGCACCAGCAGCAGATATGCAGACGACACCATCCTTATGGCACAAAGCAAAGAAGAACTAAAGAGCTTCTTAGCCATCCATATGTCTTCTTTGGAGAAATGTCTATTTAGTTCTTTGGCCCATTTTTTGATTGGGTCATTTATTTTTCTGGAATTGAGCTGCAGAAGTTGCTTGTATATTTTTGAGATTAGTTGTTTGTCAGTTGCTTCATTTGCTATTATTTTCTCCCATTCCGAAGGCTGCCTTTTCACCATGTTTATAGTTTCCTTTGTTGTGCAGAAGCTTTTAATTTTAATTAGGTCCCATTTGTTTATTTTAGTTTTTATTTCCAGTATTCTGGAGGTGGGTCATAGAGAATCCTGTTGTGATTTATGTCAGAGAGTGTCTTGTCTATGTTCTCCTCTAGGAGTTTTATAGTTTCTGGTCTTACATTTAGATCTTTAATCCATTTTGCGTTTATTTTTGTGTGTGGTGTTGGAAAGTGATCTAATTTCATTCTTTTACAAGTGGTTGACCAGTTTTCCCAGCACCACTTGTTAAAAAGATTGTCTTTAATCCACTGTATATTCTTGCCTCCTTTGTCGAAGATAAGCTGTCCATAGGTGTGTGGATTTATCTCTGGGCTTTCTATTTTGTTCCATTGATCTATATTTCTGTCTTTGTGCCAGTACCATACTGTCTTGATGACTGTGGCTTTGTAGTAAAGCCTGAAGTCAGGCAAGTTGATTCCTCTAGTTCCATTCTTCTTTCTCAAGATTGCTTTGGCTATTTGTTTTTTTTTTGTATTTACATACAAATTGTGAAATTATTTGTTCTGGTTCTGTGAAAAATACTGCTGGTAACTTGATAGGGATTGCATTGAATCTGTAGATTGATACTCAACATCACTCATTATCAGAGAAATGCAAATCAAGACCACAATGAGGTACCATTTCACACCAGTCAGAATGGCTGCAATCCAAAAGTCTGCAAGCAATAAATGCTGGAGAGGGTGTGGAGAAAAGGGAACCCTCTTACACTGTTGGTGGGAATGCAAATTAGTACAGCCACTATGGAGAACAGTGTGGAGAGTCCTTAAAAAATTGCAAATAGAACTGCCATATGACCCAGCAATCCCACTGCTGGGCATACACACCGAGGAAACCAGAATTGAAAGAGACACATGTACCCCAATGTTCATCGCAGCACAGTTTATAATAGCCAGGACATGGAAACAACCTAGATGTCCATCAGCAGATGAATGGATAAGAAAGCTGTGGTACATATACACAATGGAGTATTACTCAGCCATTAAAAAAATACATTGGAATCAGTTCTAATGAGATGGATGAAACTGGAGCCTATTATACAGAGTGAAGTAAGCAGAAAGAAAAACCCCAATACAGTATACTAACTTATATACATGGAATTTAGAAAGATGGTAATGATAACCCTGTAGGTGAGATATCAAAAGAGACACAGATGTATAGAATGGAATTTTGGACTCTGAGGGAGAGGGAGAGGGTGGGAAGATTTGGGAGAATGGCATTGAAACATGTATACTATCATGTAAGAAACGAATCACTGGTCTAGGTTCGATGCAGGATGCAGGATGCTTGGGACTGATGCATGGGGATAATCCAGAGAGATGATATGGGGAGGGAGGTGGGAGGGGGGTTCAGGATTGAGAACTCATGTACACCCATGGTGGATTCATGTCAATGTATGACAAAACCAATACAGTATTGTAAAGTAAAATAAAGTAAAAATAAAAATTTTAAAAAAATAAAGAGCTTCTTGATGAAAGTGGAAGAGGAGAGTGAAAAAGTTGGGTTAAAGCTTAACATTCAGAAAACTAAGATCATGGCATCTGGTCCCATCACTTCATGGCAAATAGATGGGGAAACAGTGGCACACTTTATCTTTTGGGGATCCAAAATCACTGCAGATTATGACTGCAGCCATGAAATTAAAGGACACTTACACCATGGAAGAAGTTATGACCAACCTATACATCATATTAAAAAGCAGAGACATTACTTTGCCAACATAGGTCTGTCTAGTCAAGGCTATGGTTTTCCCAGTAGTCATGTATGGATGTGAGAGTTGGATTATAAAGAAAGCTGGGCACTGAAGAATTGATGCTTTTAAATGGTGATGTTTTGAAAAGACTCTTGAGAGTTTCTTGGACCGCAAGGAGATCCAACCAGTCCATCCTAAAAGAGATCAGTCCTGGGTGTTCATTGGGAGGATTGATGTTGAAACTGATACTCTAATACTTTGGCCACCTGATGCGAAGAGCTGACTCATTTGAAAAGACCCTGATGCTGGGAAAGACTGAGGGCAAGAAGAAAAGGGGATGACAGAGGATGAGATGGTTGGGTGGCACCACTGGCTCTATGGACTAAGTATGAGTAAACTCTGGGAGTTGGTGATGGACAGGGAGGCCTGGCATTCTGCAGTCCATGGGGTTGCAGAGTCAGACACAAGTGAGCAACTGAACTGACTGACAGGTTCAATCTCTGGTCCAGGAAGATCTCACATGCCATGGGACATCTAAGCTGGCCCTCCATGCCTTTCTCCAGGAGATCTTCCTGACCCAGGAATCAAGCCTGGGTCTCTCACATTGCAGGCAGGTTCTTTACTCTCTGAGCTACATTAAATATACCTGCTATCGTCTAGGGACACCATCATGCTCATCCTTAAAATCATGCCTGTTGGGATTCCCTAGTGGTTCAATGGTTAGGACACAGCACTTTCATTGCCTGGGCCCTGGGTCTTATCCCTGGTTGGGAAACTAAAGATGCTGCAAGCCATGCTGAGTGGCCCGTAACTAACTAAATAAAATAATGCCTTTAATCACAGTAATCTTGCTTAGAAACTTGTTCTCCATCACCTAGCAAATAAAGTAAAACAGATCCAGTTAAACTTTCCAGCCAGTATGGCTTATGGAATCAGAGAGACACAGATCCAAGTCCTGAATCAGAAAGACACAGATTCAACCTAGCCAGTAAAATGGGTTTCCCAATAACTATGAAGTTCAGCAAGAATTCCCCATGTAGGGATATTGATAGCTGAATCACTTTGCTGTACAGCAGAAATTCATACAACATTGTTAATGAACTATACTTCAATAGTAATTAAAATATTCTCCTTCCCTTGCTCTTTTTAGCTGATGAAAAAAATAGTAATTTTCATGTTTGCTTTTAGGAATCTGTATTAAAAATGAATGGTTGACTCAATCCCTTTTGGAATGTCAGGTACCATTATTTTCCCTCTCAAGAATAGTACACTTTTTATTTTGCATGTCTGCTAAATTGTCCAAGAATGTGTGGCATATTAGTTGCTTGGATTGATCTTGTGAAGCCTCTTCCTCATAAGCTTTATCTTCTTCATATTAAGAAGGCAAGTGAAAAATCGTTTTTAAGTAGAAAAAATGGACTAATTTGTTTATTTGAATCTGATGTGTTATCAAATGACATCTGGCTAGCTATATGATGAGACAAGTGGGATAAAATTAAAACCAGAGGCAGCATTTTGCCAGATTCTGCTACAAATGAACCTTAAGAAGTGTACCTAGGCTAATGACAAAGTAATCATGTAATTTACCCTCCTAGATCATTTTGAGAGTGAAAGCAGAACATGTTAATAATTGTGCTTGGATAGCAGGCATGAACCAAAACATAGGATCATATTATCTCATGGATATCACCATGAAAATACTATTGCTGCATAAGAATTTTAATGCTAAATTAACATGTCTGAGAAGTTATTTCTTTGTTCTATTTCTACCAGCATCTGTTAACCACCTACCATGTGCTAGTTTCTGTGATGTATGTTGTGTACAGTTTTGGACGATGGGCTCAGTACTGGAGGATAATAACCAGCTGGGTTGACATGGACATAAATGAGCATTTCTGGTGTAATTTGGATGGTAGTAAAGATATGAATTTTCTGTATAGCAGAAGCAATAAACTGGAATTTAGATTTGGGATAGGAGGGAGGATTATAAAAGACTTGAAATGTTTCTGCTAAGCCTTGAAGGATAAAGTTTCAATTGAAAGTATCAGCATGCCACTCAGGTATGACCTAAAACAAATCCCTTATGATTATACAGTGGAAGTGACAAATAGATTCAAGGGATTAGATTTGATAGAGTGCCTGAAAACTATGGACAGAGGTTCTTAACATTGTACAGAGGGCAGTGACCAAAACCATCCCAAAGAAAAAGAAATTAACAAGGCAACATGGTTGTCTGAGGAGGCCTTACAAATAGTTGAGAAAAGAAGAGAAGCAAAAGGCAAAGGAGAAAAGGAAAGATATACCCATCTGAATGCAGAGTTGCAAAGAAAAGGAGAGATAAGGAAGCCTTTTTAAGTGAACAATGAAAAGAAATAGAGGAAAACAATAGAATGGGAAAGACTAGCAATCTCTTCAAGAAAATTAGAGTAGCAAGGGAACACTTCATGCAAAGATGGGCACAGTAAAAGACAGAAACAATATGGATGTAAAAGAAGCAGAAGACATTAAGAAGAAGTGGTAAGAATACACAGAACTGTGCAAAAAAGGTCTTAAAGACCCAGATAAGCACTATGGTGTGGTCACTCACCTAGAGCCAGACATTCTGGAGTGTGAAGTCAAGTGGGCCTTAGGAAGCATTACTGCAAATAAAGCTAGTGGAGGTGATGGAATTCTAGCTGAGCTATTTCGAATACTAAAAGATGATGCTGTTAAAGTGCTGCACTCCATATGCCAGCGAATTTGGAAAACTCAGCAGTGGCCACAGGACTGGAGAAATTCAGTTTTCATTCCAATCCCAAAGAAAGGCAATGCCAAAGAATGTCCAACTACCACACAGTTACATTCATTTCACATGTTAGCAAAGCAATGCTCAAAATCCTTCAAGTTAGGCTTCAACAACATGAACTGAGAACTTCCAGATGTATAAGCTGGATTTAGAAAAAGCAGAGGAACCAGAGATAAAATTGCCAACATCCATTGGATCTTAGGAAAAGCAAGGGAATTCCAGAAAAAATGTCTACTTCTGCTTCATTGACTATGCTAAAGCCTATGACTGTGTTGATCACAAAAAAAAAAAAAAAAACCTGTGGAAAATTCTTAAAGAGATGGGAATACCAGACCACCTTACCTGCCTCCTGAGAAACTTGTATGCAGGTCAAGAAGCAGCAGTTAGTACTGGACATGGAACAATGCTGCTGCTAAGTTGCTTCAGTCGTGTACAACTCTGTGTGACCCCATAGACAGCAGCCCACCAGGCTTCCCCATCCCTGGATTCTCCAGGCAAGAACACTGGAGTGGGTTGCCATTTCTTTCTTCAATGCATGAAAGTGAAAAGTGAAAATGAAGTCATTCAGTCGTGTCCAACTCTAGTGACCCCATGGACTGTAGACTACCAGGCTCCTCCGTCCACTGGATTTTCCAGGCAAAAGTACTGGAGTGGGGTGCCATTGCTTCTCCGACATGGAATAATAGACTGGTGCAAAATTGGGAAAGGAGTATGTCAAGGCTGTATATAGTCACCCTGCTTATTTAACTTATATGCAGAGTACATAATGCAATATGCTGAGCTAGATGAATCACAAACCTTTATCCAGATTTTTGGGAGAAATATCAACCTCAGATATGCTGATGATTCTGCTCTAATAGCAGAAAGTGAAGAGGAACTGAAGAGCCTCTTGATGAAGGTGAAAGAGGAGAGTGAACAAGGTGGTTTAAAATTCAACACTCAAAAAACTAAGATCAGGATATCTGGTTCCACCACTTCATGGCAATTAGATGGGGAAATAATGGAAACAGTGACAGATTTTCTTTTATTGGGCTCCAATATCACTGCAACAGTGATTGCAGCCATGAAATTAAAAGACCCTTGCACCTTGGAAGAAAAGCTATGACAGACTTAGACAATGTATTAAAAATCAGAGACATTACTTTGCTGACAAAAGTCCATATAGCCAAAGCTTTGGTTTTTCCAGTAGTCATATTGGATGTTAGAGCTGGACCATTAAGAAGGTTGAGGGCCGAAAATTGATGCTTTCGAACTGTGGTGCTGGAGAATACTCTTGAAAATCCCCTGAACAGTGAGGGGATGAAACCAATCATTTCTAAAGGAAATCAACCCTGAATTTTCATTGGAAGGACTGATGCTGAAACTGTAAATCCAGTACTTTGGACACCTGATGTGAGGAGCCGACTCATTGGAAAAAAGACCTTGATACTGGGAAAGATTGAGGGCAGGAGGAGAAGGAGTCGATGGAGGATGAAATGTTTGGATGGCATCAGTGCCTCAATGGACATGAGTTTAAGCAAACTCTGGAAGATAGTGAAGGACAGGAAAACCTAGCTCCTGACCCCATGGAATCAATGGGATCTCAAAGAGTGGGACAGTATTTAGCCACTGAAAACAACAGGACATTCATGACAGAGGGTAAACAGCATACATAATGGCACTTGAGTGCAGAGGTACATGTTAGGAGAAGTCAAGTAGGTTGGTGTGGGTGGAGAATGAAGATTATGGGAGAACAAAGTGACAAATGAGGCTTGGAAAGTCAGTTATGAGCAAGATTGTGAGGGCTTAATCAACTTAAGGGCTTTCCATAGAAGAAAAAGCAGATTACTTCCTATATAAATCACTCCAAAAGAGAATAAGATAATAGCATAATAAAATAAATGTCAATGTTTTCCCCAAGAAACATATCTTCACAACATTTTTCATTCATTAAACCAGACATTACTTTGCCAACAAAGGCCCATCTAGTCAAGGCTATGGTTTTTCCAGTGGTCATGTATGGATGTGAAAGTTAGACTATAAAGAAAGCTGAGCGCTGAAGAATTGATGCTTTTGAACTGTGGTGTTGGAGAAGACTCTTGAGAGTCCCTTGGACTGCAAGGATATCCAACCAGTCCCTCCTAAAGGAGATCAGTCTCCTGGCTGTTCATTGGAGGGCCTGATGTTGAAGCTGAAACTCAATACTTTGGCCACCTGATGCAAAGAGCTGACTCATTTGAAAAGACCCTCATTTGAAAAGCTGGGAAAGATTGAGGTCAGGAGGAGAAGGGGATGACAGAGGATGAGATGGTTGGTTGGCATCACTCACACAGTGGGCATGGGTTTGGGTGGATTCTGGGAGTTGGTGATGGACAGGGTGGCCTGGCGTGCTGCAGTTCATCAGGTTGCAAAGAGTCAGACCCGACTGAGTGACTGAACTGAACTCATCGTGTGGTCCTCAGACCAGTAGTATGGTCTTCACTTGTGAGCATATGAGAAATGTAAATTAATGCTCCTCTACCTGAACTACTGAATCCAAATTTCTTGTGATTGGATCCATGAAATCATTTTAACCAGCTCTCCAAGGGGGTTCTTAAAATTCATTAAAGTTTGAAAAGCACTGCATTAAACATTTATCAAGTGCCTCCTTGCTGTCAGCTTCCATGTTGGACACTGGAGGTATGGAGCTGAGTTGAATGAGGTACAATCTCAACCCCTGATGGCTGAACGTAACACCTAAATGAGAATCCCCTGTATGAGAGACAAGCCACAAGGGGATGAAATTGTCAGCTATGATGTGATGCTTTACTGACAGGTTTTCCATGACTCCAGTACTAAAAATTAGAGATATATTCCAGAATTTTCCAGGGGAAAAAAGTAATCTTTCCTTATCATGTAAAGCAAATATTTGTTTCATATATATATATATATCTTTTTAATAACTCTGCTTACATTTTCTGCTTTTGTGATGTGTTCATCAATTCAGAAACATTTAAGCACTTAATAATCCTTAGTTATGGGCAGTTATTCTTTATTTTAAATAATCAAATAGTTCAAATATACTGAAATATCCATCTACCTATCCTGGAGATTTAACCTGTTGTCATTTTGTTGTGTGAAAGAAATGTTTTAATGCTATCAAATCAAGGACAAAGAAATATGGGATAAAGAGAAGAGAGGAGTAATTTTTGAGCATATAAAGCCTGAATATTTTCCAAACATGATGAAAGTCTTGAATCCTTAGAGATAGGAGATATTAGGTATATATAGTAGGAAGTATGGAAAATATTCACATTGTTGTGAACCTACAGAACCAAAGAAAAGGAATCCAAAGTCAACTACCAAAAAAATGATATGGAATAATATTTTTCAGAGAGTTCAAAGAAAATAATCCTCAACATAGAATTGTGTATACCTAGTCAAACTTTCTTGAGGGTGGGGGAAAATAGACATGTAAGATAAACACAACTGAAAGTGCATACTTACAAATTTCCTTCATTGAAGAAACTTCTAAATAAATAATCCAGAAAGAAGAAAGACAGATTCCAGAAGGAAGGTCTGAGATGCAGGAAAGAATGGTGAAGATATAACTAGACAAATAGATAAAACTAAGTAAAATGTCTCTGCTTTTCAATATGCTATCTAGGTTGGTCATAACTTTCCTTCCAAGGAGTAAGCATCTTGGAAAAGCAGAGACATTACTTTGCCAACAAAGGTCCATCTAGTCAAGGCTATGATTTTCTCAGTAGTATGTATGGATGTGAGAGTTAGACTGTGAAGAAAGCTGAGCGCTGAAGAATTGATGCTTTTGAACTGTGGTGTTAGAGAAGACTCTTGAGAGTCCCTTGGACTGCAAGGAGATCCAACCAGTCCATTCTGAAGGAGATCAATCCTGGGATTACTTTGGAAGGAATGATGCTAAAGCTGAAACTCCAGTACTTTGGCCACATCATGTGAAGAGTTGACTCATTGGAAAAGACTCTGATGCTGGGAGGGATTGGGGGCAGGAGGAGAAGGGGACGACAGAGGATGAGATGGCTGGATGGCATCACTGACTCGATGGACATGAGTCTGAGTGAACTCTGGGAGTTGGTGATGGACAGGGAGGCCTGGCATGCTGCAATTCATGGGGTCGCAAAGAGTCGGACAAGACTGAGCGACTGAAATGAACTGAACTGAAGTAAAATGTATCTATCTGTATACAATACCACCAACTATTACTATATTTGACATATATTAATTTTATTACTATTTAGTTATAAGTTGCATTATGCTTTCTTCTTTATCTCAGTGGTTATTTAGGAGTGTGTTTTTGCATATATGTATACTTTTTATTGTTTATTTCTAATTTAATTGTACTAGATATTTTCTCATGTCTTTTTTTTTTTAAATTTGTGGAAGCCTCCTTTAAGTATCAATTTTAGTTTATGTATCAGCTTCAGCAACCCTCAAGGGCTAGGAACAGAAGGCATGCTCAATTCGAGGTTACAACAGCTGGGGAATATAAACAGTTAGAAGGGACTATGGTCTCCAAGCTTTAAGTGACAATGAGAAGAAACAGTATTATGGGACCCTAGTGAGATGTGGAGCAATGGAAACAAGGCTGCTCTGTGCGAAGATACAGATGCTCTCTATGAAGCTGAAGTTGTAGAAGGGCTCTGCTACTGCCAGAACCTTGACACCCATGCAGCCAGGGAGGAGCCTGTATGCACAGGAGGTCTCACCGAAAGAGGACCTTGAGTAGACTTGATGGAGGTAACATAATTCAAGAAGAGATTTCCGAGAGGAAGGAAAAGTAAGTACAAAGGCCCATGGTAGGAATGTGAATTAGTAATTTGTGTAATGACAGAGTCATTCTGGATACTATTTTACTTTGGAGAGGTCAGAAGTGGCTCATCCCTCTCCATCAAAAGCAGCGCTCTAAGGACTTCCTTGGTGGTCCAGTGGTTTAGACTCCACTTTCCAATGCAAGTGGTGATCCCTGGTCGGGGGGCTAAGATCCAACATGCCTCCCCCTCCCCCAGGCCAAAAACCCCAAACATAAAATAGAAGCAATATTGTAACAAATTCAAGACTTTAAAATGGGCCACATTAAAAAAAAAAAAAAAAAAAAAAAGAAAAAATTCTCAGGGGGGGGGGGGAGGGAAGAAATGGGGAAAACTGTTAGGAAGCTTTTGCAGGGAACTAGACAGGAGATTATGGTGGTTCTACAAGGCAGTGTGAGGTACTGAAGGATTGAAAGAAAAGTGAAAGTGAAGTTGCTCAGTCGAGTCCGACTCTTGGCGACCCCATGGACTGTAACCTACCAGGCTTCTCCATCCATGGGATTTTCCAGGCAAGAGTACTAGAATGGGGTGCCATTTCCTTCTCCAGGGGATCTTCCTGACCCAGGGATCAAACCTGGGTCTCCCTTATTGTAGGCAGATGCTTTACTGTCTGAGCCACCAGGGAAGTCCTAAAGGATTAGATATGAACTATGAGAGAGGGATATGTTGAGGAATCAAGGATGATGCCCAACATTTTGGCCCAAGCCATAGAAGGATGATGTTTCTACCTGTGGTTTGGAAAAGACTGAGGAGGGAGTCAGTTTTGGTAAAACTTTGAGAATGAAGTTGTGAACAGATTCACTTAGGGATGAGAATTAGACCACTGGTGGAGATGTTGACTAAGAGTTAAGGAAAGAATTGTGGACTGGTGACAGGAATTTGAGTGTTATCAACATGTGAGTGGTATTTAAAGCCAGGAGGAGAGTGTAGATAAAAAACCAGACCTGCTCTAAGGACTGAGCCCTGGAGCACAACAGTGTAAATGTGCAAGGAAAGCAAGCTTCAAAGGTACAGGCAGTCAGAGAGGAGAAGAACCCAGAGCCACACTCTCTGGAAGGTGAAGAAGCATAATAAGAAAAGGGAAGGAACATCTGTCATATTCAGTGTTGGCTATAGGTCCACTGAATGACAATTGAAAATTGACCCTGGGGTTTATAACATGTAAGTCAGGACAGAATCAACTTTGGTGGAGATGGAAGTGAAAGCTGGAATTGCAATGGGTTTAAGAGATAAAATTGGGAGATGAATTAGAGGCAGGATATTTAGGAAACTATTTCTAAGGATATTACTGCAATGAGACATAAAAATGAGGAGAGAGCTGACAGAAGTATTAAGGTCAAAGGAAGTTTGTCTAGTGTGTTTTGCAAAATCAGAGTAGTGACCAGATGTTTGTGCTGATGAGAACTGTGGAGTAGAAAGGGAGAACACAAGCATAGGTGGGGGAGTTGCTGGGGTGCTCTCCTTCAGTTGATAAGAAGGGATGAGACCTAAGGCACGAGTGGAGGCCTTGGCCTTATACAGGAGCAAGGATATTTCATGACTAGCAACAGGGCCTTTTCCATGAAAATGTGACTAAACCCATATGTTAATAATGACATTAAAAAGTTCTCAAATGTTTCATCACATAGTTTGTTTTAAAAATTTCCCTGCGCTCCAATTGACTACACAGAGCCTAGATTCTACAGCAAGTAGCTGGAGGCCTAATTAGCTCCTAAAGACGTCCTGGGGGCATTGTGAGGAGCTGGCTGATTGCAGTGGGCTGGACGGGACCAGTGACCCCAAAACCTCTGCTTTCAGTCCCCGAATTTCAGCGTCTCCTGCTGATTCCTTCTGCCCTAATCAAAACTGACAGTGCAGTTATATCAGAGCATGAATCACTTCAATTAAATGTATTTGATGATATTTTTTGAGGAAATACTTTAAAAAGCTAGTGCTTGCATTTTCAAAGTAAAGCCAGCAAAATATTCTGTGATTTTTATAGCAAATTGTATTCCTTATTCCTGTAAATGAAAGAAAGAACAGGCACATTTTATGTTCACCTGTTTTTATATTTTCTATCACAGTATTAGTTCATTTAATTATTCACAAATATAATAATACAGCTATTTTAAATCTTGTAAATTAAACACACAAATGGCCTAAGGGTTATAATCTGGCAAAGCAATCCTTAGCATAATTTAAAGTTTGACAGTAGTGAAATTCATAAATAGGAATAGTGATGCTAAAACAGACAGAAAGAAATCTAACTTATAATGACCAGTACAATAATAAAATAGCTTCCTGAATTGTTAATGTTGATAATAGATTAATTGCAAGCTATTAAATCTGAGAAATAATCCTTCAGTCTTTTTAACCTTTCAGTTCAGTTAAGTTGCTCAGTCGTGTTGGACTCTTTGCGACTCCATGAACTGCAGCACGCCAGGCCTCCCTGTTCAACCCCAACTTCCAGAGTCCACCCAAACCCATGTCTGTTGTGTCAGTGATGCCATCCAACCATCTCATCCTCTGTTGTCCCCTTTTCCTCCTGACCTCAATCTTTCCCAGCATCAGGGTCTTTTCCAATGAGTCAGCCCTTTGCATCAGGTGGCCAAAGTATTGGAGTTTCAGCTTCAACATCAGTCCCTTCAATGAACACCCAGGACTGATCTCCTTTAGGATGGACTGGTTGGATCTCCTTGCAGTCCAAGGGACTCTCAAGAGTCTTCTCCAACACCACAGTTCAAAAGCATCAATTCTTTGGTGCTCAGTTTTCTTTGTAGCCCAACTCTCACATCCATACATGACTACTGGGAAAACGATAGCCTTGACTAGACGGACCTATTTTGGTAAAGTAATGTCTCTGCTTTTTAATATGCTGTCTAGGTTGGGCATAACTTCCCTTCCAAGGATCAAGCGTCTTTTAATTTCATGGCTGCAATCACAATCCGCAGTGATTTTGGAGCCCAGAAAAATAAAGTCAGACATTGTTTCCACTATTTCCCCATCTATTTGCCATGAAGTGATGGGACCAGATGCCATGATCTTGTTTTCTGAATGTTGAGCTTTAAGCCAACTTTTTCACTCTCTTCTTTCACTTTCATCAAGAGGCTCTTTAGTTCTTCACTTTCTGCCATAAGGGTGGTGTCATCTGCATATCTGAGGTTATTGATATTTCTCCCAGCAATCTTGATTCCAGCTTATGCTTCCTCCAGCCCAGCATTTCTCATGATGTACTCTGCATATAAGTTAAATAAGCAGGGTGACAATATGCAGCCTTGACGTACTCTTTTTCCTATTTGGAACCAGTCTATTGTTCCATGTCCAGTTCTAACTGTTGCTTCCTGACCTGTATACAAGTTTCTCAAAAGGTAGGTCAGGTGGTCTGGTATTCCCATATCTTTCAGAATTTTCCAGTTTGTTGTGATCCACACAGTCAAAGGTTTTGGCATAGTCAATGAAGCAGAAATAGATGTTTTTCTGGAAATCTCTTGCTTTTTCTATGATCCAGTGGATATTGGCAATTTGATCTCTGGTTCCTCTGCCTTTTCTAAAACCAACTTGCACATTTGGAATTTCACAGTTCACATATTGCTGGAGCCTGGCTTGGAGAATTTTGAGCATTACTTTACTAGCATGTGAGATGAGTACAATTGTGCAGTAGTTTGAACATCATTTAGCATTACCTTTCTTTGGGATTGGAATGAAAACGGAACTTTTCCAGTCCTGTGGCCACTGCTGAGTTTTCCAAATTTGCTGACATATTGAGTGCAGCACTTTAACAGCATCACCTTTTAGAATTTTAACCTTTAAATTAAATATTTCTAATACTAATTCTTGTCTGCCTAGAGTGGTTTTATAAGACTTACAATTATTTTATCTTAACTCATCTCTACAACAATCGGTTCAAATTACCATTGTTTAAACTTTTGGGTTAAAGCAGCAATTCCACTCCTAGGTACATAGCTCAGAGAAATGGAACCAGCTGTCTAAACAAAAGCTTGTACATGGATACTCATCAACATGTGATTCATAATAGCCAAAAAGTAGTAATAGTCCAAATTTCCCTCACTGATAAATGGATAAGCAAATATGGTCTGTCCAGAGTGGAGCATTATGATTATAAAAAGGAATGCAGTCCTCATTCATGCTACAATGTGGATGAACCTTGACAGCATGCTAAATTAAGGAATTCAGATACAAAAGATCACATGTCATATGATTCTATTTATATGAAATGTCCAAAATAGGCAAATCTATACAGAGAGAAAGTAGATGAGTAGTTGCTGGTGTGAGAAGAGGAGAGGGTTTTGAGAATGGGCAGTGAGTGCTAATAGGTATGAAGTTGCTTTGGGGGTGATTAAAACATTTTAACATTGAAAACTGGTGATGTTAAAAGCCACTGAAGATGTACACTTTAGAGGACTTAATTTTAACTTAAATAAGTTCAGGTATATGAGTTATTTCTTTATAAAGTTGTTAAAAAATAATTAGCTTAAAAAATACAGCATGGAAACTGCTTTAGATAGTCACTTAATACCTCTTAAATAAGTTCAGAATTTTTAGTTCCATTCTGCTAAAAAAAATCCAATCTATGACTCACCGTGAAAAAAATTAATGAGGTGAAAAAATAAGCATTTTTCATCATTTTTCTATTATAGCAAATGACTATTTGAAAGGTTGATTAAATGTCAAAGGGGAACTGTATTTCTAGAAAAAAAAATTATGCTGTTTGAAATCCAAGACAATAAGTGTTGATTGTGCAAAGCAGATAAGCACAGAAAGATAGGAAAGAGTACCATTGCAGTGTCAACTCAATATTTGGAAATTTCTGTCTAGAATGGAGTGATTTATTTTCTCTTTTTCTTTTGTTTATTCTTTTCCCCAAATAGAAACAACTAGGAGAGCCATTCAGTAAATTCTGTTGTGGATGAACTCATGAAGGCCACCATGGAATAGGGAATGCTGATGTAATGGCATACAGGTCCATCAGGCTGATGGTGGTGTAGACTAGTGTTTGACTAGACAGTTCAACCAACACGTGAAAAAAATGTGTCACATCTATATTTCTTCCCAGGAGAACTTGCATTTCTCAACTCTACTGAAGAATTCAGTGTATTGAAAACATCAAAAAGTTGACTGAGTACCTCAGCAGAAATGCTAATGGCTCAAAAATCCTTCTTCTTCTTCTTCTTCTTCTTTTTTTTTTTGAAGACTCTCAATACTGTTTTCCACAATGGCTGCACCAGTTTATGTTCCCATCAACAATGTATGAAAATTCCCTTTTCAATACATCCTCCCTAGAATTTGTTATTTGTGTTCTTTTTGATCATAGCCAGGTGTGAGGTGCCATCTCATTGTGGTTTTGATTTGCATTTCACTGAGGAGTAGTAAATATTCCTAAATATTCATTGGAAGGACTGATGTTGAAGCTGAAACTCCAATACTTTGTCCATCTGATGCAAAGAATTGACTCATTGGAAAAGACTCTGATGCTGGGAAAGATTGAAGGTAGGAGGAGAAGGGAAAAACAGAGGATGAGATGATTGGATGGCATCACCAACTCAATGGACATGAGTTTGAGTAAACTCCAGGAGTTGGTGATGTACAGGGAAGCCTGGCATGCTGCAGTCCATGGGGTCCCAAAGAGTCAGACATGACTGAGCAACTGAACTAATGACTAGTGATGTTGAGCATGTTTTCATGTGCCTGTGAGCCATCTGTGTATCTTCCTCAGAAAAATATCCAGATCTACTGCCCATTTTTTCATTTTTTTCCCAATGTTGAATTGTATGAGCTTCTTATGTATTTTAGATATTAACCCTTTATTGGCCATATCATTTGCAAATATTTTCTCCCATTCAGTAGGTTGTGTTTGGTTTTCTTTGCTGTGCAAAAGCTTTTAAGTTTACTTAGGTCTCATTTGTTTATTTTTGCTTTTATTTCTTTTGCTTTAGGAAACTGATCCAAAAAAAAAAAAAAATTGCTGTGATTTGCATTGGAGTGTTCTACCTGTGTTTTCTTCCAGGAGTTTTATTGTTTCTGAAGGAAGCTAATGTAACCATGATAGGGAAGTGGAGACGTTCCCACGTGAGCAACTTTCCACTCGGGCAGGAAGATTCCTGCATGCGAGGCTTCTTCTGCTACGGAGTCTGGACACAGCCTTGAGATTAATGGTCTCTTGCAGAGCGAGGGAACCTCCCTCCTGATCTGGAGGAAAGGAGGCTCTGAACAGACTCTAAGAATAGACAAAAGCTTCACTCCCTTCTGCTCTGCTATTGGATCACGTCTCTGCACATGCGCTGTAATAAAAGGGCTTAGTCATGTAGATTGGAATGCGGAAACGGAGAGCTATATAAATAAACCACGGACTGCCCGCGTGGTCCTTTTTTCCTCCTGCCGGAGTTGTGTGTGCGTGTTTGTCCTGTTTGTCTGTCTGTCTCTATGTCATTTCTAGTCTTGCATTTAGGTCTAATATATTTTGAGTTTAGTTTTATGTGTATTAGACAATATTTCAATTTCATTCTTTTATATGTAGTTATCCAGTTTTCCCAGCACCAATTATTGAACAGACTATCTTTTCTCTATTGTATATTATTGACTCCTTTGTCATATATTTGTTGACTATAAGTGCATAGGTTTTTCTCCGGGCTTTCTATCTTGTGCCATTGCTCTATGTTTCTGTTTTTTTGTGTCAATATTATACTGTTTTGATTACTTTAGCTATGTAGTATAGTCTGGGTAGAAAATCAAAGCAGCCACAACATTCCCTTAAGCCAAAGCCTAATACAGAGCCAAGCTGTAATTCAGTTCTATGAAAGGTGGTAGAGTTGAGGAAAATATAGAAGAAAAGTCTGAAGTTGGCAGAGGATGGTCCATGAGGTTTAAGGAAAGAAGCCACCTCCATAACATAAAGTACAAAGTGAAGCAGCAAGTTTTGATGTAAAAGCTGCAGCAAGTTATCCTGAAGATCTAGTTAATACAATTCATAAAGGTGGCTATACTATACAACAGATTTTCAATGTAGGTGAACCATCCCTCTGTTGTAAGAAGATGACATGTAGGACTTTCATAGTTAGAGAGTAGAAGTCAATGCCAGATTTCAAAGATTCTAAGGACAGGCTGACTCTTAGGGGTAATGCAGCTGGTGACTTGAAGTTGAAGCTAAAGTTCATTTACCATTCTGCAACTCCTAGAGTCCTTAAGAATTATGCTAAATCATGGTCTATTAATGGAACAACAAAGCCTAGATGACAGCACATCTGTTCAGAAGATGATTTACTAAATATTTTAAGCCCACTCTGCAGACTTGGTCCTCTTAAAATAAAAGATTAATTTCAAAATATTACTGCTCAGTGACAAAGCACCTGGTCACCCAAAAACTCTGAGGGAGATGGGCAATGAGACTCATGTTGTTTTCATGCCTGCTAACACAACACACATTCTGCAGCCCATGGATCAAGGAGTAATTTCAACCTTCAAGTCTTATCTTTTTTTTTTTTGAAATAAATATTTATTTATCTATTTTCTTTTTTAAATTTTTTTCTTTAATTAATTTTTATTTTTTAGTTTGTTTTGCTTTACAATACTGTATTTGTTTTGCTACACATCGACATGGATCAGCCACGAGCGTACATGAACTCCCAATCCCGACCCCCACCTCCCCCGTCCTGCCCCACACCCTCTCTCTGGATTATCCTCGTGCATCAGTCCCAAGCATCCTGCATCCTGCATCAAACCTGGCCTGGCTATTCGTTTCACTTATGATATCACACATGTTACACTGCCACTCTGCCAGCCCATCCCAACCTCTCCCTCTCCCACATAGTCTAAAAGGCCGTTCTATACATCTGTGTCTCTTTTGCTGTCTTGCATACAGGTTTATTATTACCATCATTCTAAATTCCATATATATGTGTAACTATACTGTATTGGTGTTTTTCTTTCTGCAAGCCTTATCTTTTAAGAAATACATTTCATAAGGCCATAGCTACCCATAGATAGTGATTCCTCTGATGGATCTGGGCAAAGTAAATTTAAAAATCTTCTGGAAAAGATTTACCATTCTAGATTCATTAAGGGCATTTGTAATTCATGGGAAGATGTCAAAATATCAACATTCACAGAAATTTGGAAGAAGTTGTTTCTACCCCTCATGATGACTTTGAGCAGTTGTGGTAGAAATAGTAAGTGAAGTGAAGTGAAGTGAAATGAAAGTTGCTCAGTTGTGTCTGACTCTTTGAGACCCCAATGACTATACAGTCCATGGAATTCTTCAGTTCAGAATACTGGAGTGGGTAGCCTTTCCCTTCTCCAGAGGGTCTTTCCAACCCAGAGATTGAGCCCACGTCTCCCACATTGCAGGCAGATTCTTTACCAAAAGGGAAGCCCAAGAATACTGGAGTGCATAACCTATTCCTCCTCCAGCAGATCTTCCCAATCCAGGTATTGAACTGGGGTCTCCTGCATTTCAGGTGGATTCTTTACCAAGTGAGCTATGAGGGAAGCCCAAGAGAACTATAATTAGAAATCAAGCCTGACTATTTGGCTGGATTACTGCAACTGCATGATAAAACTTTAAAGGATGAGAAGTTGCTTCTTATGAATGAGCAAAGAAAGTAGTTTCTTGAGATGAAATCTGTTCTTGGTAAAGATACTGGGAATATGGTTGAAATGACAACAGAGGATTTAGAATATGACATCAACTTAGCTGATAAAGCAGCAGCTGGGTTTGAGAATATTGACAACATTTTAAAACAATTTCTACTATGGGTCAAATTCTATCAGATGCATTGCATGCTACAGAGAAATCCTTCATGAAGGGAAGAGCCAATCAATATAGCAAATTATTGTCTTATTTTAAGAAATTGTCGCAGACACCCTAACCTTTATCAACCGCCACCGTGATCAGTGAGCAGCCATCAACATTAATGCAAAGAGATTACAACCGTCTGAAAGCTTAGATTATGTTTAGCATTTTCAGCATAAAATATTTTTAAATTAAGGTATGTACATCGTTCTTTTGAACATAAGAATATTTTACACTTAGTAGACTATAGTATCAGTTCAGTTCAGTTCAGTCGCTCAGTCGTGTCCGACTGTTTGCGACCCCATGAATCGCAGCACGCCAGGCTTCCCTGTCCATCATCAACTCCTGGAGTTCACTCAGACTCATGTCCANAATAATAGACACAGAAAAGACAATGAGGGACTTCTGTAGTGGTCCCTCAGTGGCTAAGACTCCACAATCCCATTGCAGGGGCCAGGGTTCAATCCCTGGTCGGGGAACTAGACCCCACATGCCGCAACTAAGAGTTTGCATGTTTCCACTGGGAAATAAAGAAAAAAGATCCCACATGCCACAACTAAAGATCTCGCCTGTGATAATGAAGATTCTGTGTACCACAACTAAGATCCAGCACAGCCAAGAAAAGACAATGCTACCTCTCTCCCACTCTGCATGCCTGTGAGGATTCGTGGTGCTTTCTGGAGAAGACTAGCAGGTATGCTCAGCATGAGAAAAAGGTAGCATGGCAGTTTCTTGAGTGCAGTGATGATGCTCGTTTCCCCCACATCAGATCATCTCCAGTGAGCCATACAACATCACCCCTCATCAGGCTAAAGACCTCTCAAGGTCAGGGCCAGGTCTTTGTTTTTATAAAAAAAAAAAAACAAAAAACTCTAGCACTTACATAGTCTTTAAAAATACAGGGTGAATCAATTCCATGCGTTTCATAGAGACAGCAGTTTGAGCTGGTGACAACATGTGGCCCTGGCCCAGGCACTGAGCCTCTTGGTGGCCTCTGCTATAACACGGGGGATGGCAGCCACCCACTCCTCTGCTAATCAAGGGTTTCTAAGGACAGGTGTGAGCGTGTGTGTGAAAAGCTGTGTGCTCTTTGAAAGAATCGAGCTATATTAAGTCAACGTGTGCTTCTTGTCAGTCTTTGTTTGTAATTATGCTTTTTCAGGGCTCACAATGTGCTGGAACCTGCCTGGTTATAGGAGTATCAGCTTTAGAATCAGTTTTGATTGCCGGGCTGGGTCTGCTGAGCACAGCAAGAACGCCTGAATTCAGTGCTACGGCGCTTCTGAAAAACCTGGCCTCAGAATCATATGGTTTCCATTTCACTGGTTTTTCTCAGGATCTGAAGACACTTTGACTAAAAAAAAAATCCTTTTTTAAGAAATAAAAGTTTTAAACATGCTTAAAGATTTTCCTTAAAACAAAGAATACCTAGAACATGTGCCTTCACCTTAAAAAAAAAAAAAAGATGACAAAATAATTGCTGCATTGACAGCTGTGTAAAAATTGGGCTTCTCAAAGAGAATAGCTTTTGGCCATTTCCTGTTTATGCCCACAAATAACATTACTAGAAACTTTGTAATAGCAACCTGTCAAGCAAATTTTAAATATCTAGATTCTCACATCTTGTGCTGGTACCGCTAATATTCAGCAGCTTAAAACAATTTGCACCTTCCTCATGATGCTTCAGTGTATCCACTTTGTCCTAAAACTGGCTGTGAAAGTAAAACGCCATGTTACATGTGAGTATATCAAAGTCACAGCTAAGCCAGCTTCTTGACGAAAAAAATAGAAATTTACTTGTGAAAGCCAAATAATTTCATTTACTTAGACTCTACTCAGAACAGCAAGGAGATCAAACCAGTCAATCCTAAAGGAAATAAAGCCTGAATGTTCACTGGAGGGGCGGATGCTGAAGCTGAAGCTCCAATACTTTGGCCACCTGATACGAAGAACTGACTCATTGGAAAAGACCCTGATGCTGGGAAAGATTGAGGGCAGGAGGAGAAGGGGGAAACAGAAGATGAGATGGTTGGATGCCATCACTGACTCAATGGACAAGAGTTAGAGCAAACTCCAGGAGATAGTGAAGGACAGGGAAGATTGTTGTGCTGCTGTCCAATTAGACACAATTGAGCGACTAAACAACTTTTGTACTGTGGTTACAAGATGGTGAAGTAGAAGGACATGTGCTCATCTTCTCCTGCAAGAACTCCAAAACTGCAACCAGCTGCTGAACAACCATCGACAGGAGAAGGTTGGATTCCACCAAAAAAAGATATCCCACATCCAAGGGCAAGAAGAAGCCCCAACAAAATGGTAGGAGGAGCAAAATTATGTTTAGAATTAAATCTCTTCCCACCAGAGACACTCGGAGGGCACAAACAAAACCTTGTGCACAGCAGGACCCAGGGACCCCACAAGAGACTGAGGCAGACCTGCCTTTGCATGTATGAGTGTTGCCTACAGCAGCGATCTGCGGCAGGGACAGGGGCTCTGGCTGCAGCAGGTCTGGGAGGCACTACATGTGGCATAAGCCCTCTTGGAGGAGGTCACCATAGTCCCACCACAGAGCTGTGGGACAGATGACCCCACAAACTGCAGAACAACTTGCTGGATCCCCAACCTAGGGATCCAGCAAAGGGACTGAGAACCCCCAGGGAATATGACTTTGAAGGCCAGTGGGACTTGATTATAGAATTTCCACAGGACGGGGAAACAGACTCTTGGAGGGCACAAGCAACACCTGTGCACATCAGGACCCAGGAGAAAGGAAGAGTGACCCCACAACAAACTGAGCCACATTCGCCTGTGAATGTCTGGGAGTCTCCTGCAGAGGCATGGCTCTACAGTGGCCTGCCACGGTGTCAGGGGCACAGATTACGACAGTTCTGGGAGCCATGGCATGCTGGTATAAGTCCTTTTGAAGGAGGTCACCATTACCCCTACCACAGTCAGGGAGGGAACACAGCCCCACACATCAGCGGAAGGTTGCATTAATGATTTACTGAGCATGGCCCACCCATCAGAGCAAGATTCAGTTTGTCCTAAAGCCAGTACCTCCCATAAGGAAGCCTCTGGAAGCCTCTTATCCTTACACATCGGAGGCCAGACAGAATGAAAACCACAATCACAGAAAACTAACCAAACTGATCACATGGACCACAGCCTTGTCTAAATTAATGAAACTATGAGCCATGCCATGTAGAGCCACCCAAGAAGGACAGGTCATGGTTGAGAGTTCTGACAAAACATGGTGCAATGGAGAAGGAATGGCAAACCACTTCAGCATTCTTGCCTTGAGAACCCCATGAACAGCAGAAAAGGCAAAAAAAAAAAAGTAAAGACCCCAGGCAGGTAGGTGCCTAATATGCTACCAGAGAAGAGTAGAGAAATAGCTCCAGAGGAAATGAAGAGGCTGAGCCAAAGTGGAAACAATGCCCAGTTGTGGATATGTCTGGTGGTGAAAGTAAAGTCCAATGCTGTAAAGAAAAATATTGCATAGCAACCTGGAATGTTAGGTCCATGAATCAAGATAAATTGGAAGTGGTCAAACAGGAGATGGCAACAGTGAACATTGACATTTTAGGAAACAGTGAACTAAAATGGACCCAAATGGGCAAATTTAATTCATATGGCCATTATATCTACTACTGTGGGTAAGAATTCTTTAGAAGAAATGGAGTAGCCTTCATAGTCAACAAAAGACTATGAAAGGCAGTATTTGGGTGCAATTTCAAAAATGACAGAATGATCTCTGTTCATTTTCTAGGCAAACCATTCAGTATCACAGTAATCCAAGTCTATGCCCCAACCACTAATGCCAAAGAAGCTGAAGTTGATGGGTTCTGTGAAGATCTACAAGACCTTCTAGAACTAACACACACAAAAAAGATGCCCTTTTTTTTTTTTCATAGGGGACTGGAATGCAAAAGTAGGAAGTCAAGAGATAAATGGAGTAATAGGCAAGTTTGGTCTTGGAGTACAAAATGAAGCAGGATAAAGGTTAACAAAGTTTTGCCAAGAGAACACACTGGTCATAGCAAACACCCTCTTTCAACAACACAAGAGAAGACTCTATACATGGATGTCACCAGATAGTTAATACCGAAATCAGACTGATTATATTCTTTGCAGTCAAAGATGGAGAAGCTCTATACAGTCAGCAAAAACAAGACTGGAAGCTGACTGTGGCTCAGATCATGAACTCCTTATCGCAAAATTCAGACTTAACTTGAAGAAAGTATGGAAAACCACTAGGCCATTTAGGAATGACCTAAATTGAATCCCTTATGATTATACAGTGGCAGTGAGAAATAGGTTCAAGGGATTAGATCTGATAAGTGACGGAAAGAACTATAGATGGAGGTTTGTAACACTGTACAGGAGGCGGTGATCAGAACTGTCCCCAAGAAAAAGAAATGCAAAAAGGCAAATTGGTTGTCTGAGGAGGTCTTGCAAACAGCTGAGAAAAGAAGAGAAGTGAAAGGGAAAAGAGATAAGGAAAGATATACCCATCAGAATGCAGAGTTCCAAAGTATAGCAAGGAGAGATAAGAAAGCCTTCTTAAGTGACCAAAGCAAAGAGATAGAGGAAAATAATAGAATGGGAAATTCTAGAGCTCTCTTCAAGAAAATTAGAGACACCAAGGGAACATTTCATGCAAAAATTGGCACAATAAAGGGCAGAAATGGTATGAACCTAATAAGAGCAGAACATATCAGGAAGAGGTGTCAAGAATGCACAGAAGAATTGTACCAAAAAGATCTTATGACCCAAGTAACCACGACGGTGTGATCACTCACCTAGAGTCAGATATCTTGGAGCGCAAAGTCAAGCAGGCCTTAGGAAACATCATTACAAACAAAGTTAGTGGAGGTGATGGAATTCCAGCTGATCTATTTCAAATCCTAAAAGATGGTGATGATGCTGTGAAAGTGCTGCACTCAATATGCCAACAAATTTGGAAAACTCAGCAGTGGCCGCAGGACTGGAAAAGGTCAGTTTTCATGCCAATCCCAAAGAAAGGCAATGCCAAAGAATGCTCAAACTGCTGCACAATTGCACTCATCTCACATGCTAGTAAAGTAATGCTCAAAATTCTCTAAGCCAGGCTTCAGCAATACGTGAACTATGAACTTCCAGATGTTCAAGCTGGATTTAGAAAAGGCAGAGGAACCAGACATCAAATTGCCAACATGATGAATCATAGAAAAAGCAATAGAATTCCAAAAAACATCTACTTCTGCCTCATCCACTATGCTAAAACCTTTGACTGTGTCGATCACAACAAACTGGAAAATTCTTAAAGAGATGGGAATACCAGACCACCTTACCTGCCTCCTGAGAAATCTGTATACAGGTAAGAAGCAACAGTTAGAACTGGACATGGAACAATGGACTGGTTAAAAATTGAGAAAGACTGTATATTGTCACCCTGCTTATTTAACTTATATTCAGCAAAATGCCAGGCTGGATGAAGCACAAGCTGGAATCAAAATTTCCAGGAGATACATCAATAACCTCAGATACGCAGATGACATCACCATTATGGCAGAAAGTAAAGAGGAACTAAAGAGCCTCTTGATGAAAGTGAAAGAGGAGAGTGAAAAAGCTGACTTAATATTCAAAATACGAAGATCAAGGCATCCAGTCCCATCAGTTCATGGCAAATAGATGGGGAAACAATGGAAACAGTGACAGACTTTATTTTCTTGGGCTCCAAACTCACTGCAGATGGTGACTGCAGCCATGAAGTTAAAAGACACTTGTTCCTTGGAAGAAAAGCTATGCCAAACCTAGACAGCATATTAAAAAGCAGAGAGATTACTTTCCCAACAAAGGTCCTTCTAGTCAAAGCTATGGTTTTTCCAGTAGTCAGATATGGATGTGAGAGTTGGACCATAAAGAAGGCTGAGCACTGAAGAACAGATGCTTTTGAACTGTGGTGTTGGAGAAGACTCTTGAGAATCCCTTGGACTGCAATGAGATCAAACCTGTCAATCTTATAGGAAATCAATCCTAAATATTCATTAAAAGCACTGGTGCTGAAACAGAAGTTCAAAACTTTTGCCACCTGATGCGAAGTGCTGACTCATTAGAAAAGACCCTGATGCTGGGAAAGATCGAAGGCAGGCGGAGAAGAGGATACCAGAGGATGAGACGGTTGAATGGCACCACAGACCCAATGGACATGAGTTTATACAAGCTCCGGAAGATGGGGAAGGACAGGGAAGCTTGGTGTGCTGAAGTCCATGGGGTCATAGATTCAAACATGAATGAGCAACTGAACAACAAAAACAACAACTCAGGACAGAGTTTTACACCAATACAAATAATAAAGTTTTAGCCCAAAGGTAGTAGTAGAATTAGTCATGACTTTTCCTTGTATGTTAGCTCAGATCTGTCCATTAAGCCCTGATTTCAATGGGTTGCAGTTTTGTCAACTGAGAAAATAAATGCAGATGAAATCACATGACAAGTGGGCAGTGTGGTCTCCAGAGGAGAGCTTAGAAGAATCACATCTCCATCAAGATGTCACCCAGCTGAAGACTTATGGGGACTCTTTCCTCTCCTCCTGCCGGTCTCCATCTTCAGGCATGCTAGGTGTGTCTACAGAACAATCAGAATCTGGGACATCAGCTGCTCAAGTACTAAATCTTGGCAAGGGAGCCAGAGTTGACTGACAAATACTGTGCAGGGGGCAGGTTACGTGTTAGAGGAGGTAAAGACCTGGCTAAGCCCAGGCAGCTCAGAGGTAAAGCATCTGCCTGCCAATGCAGAACATGCAGGATCTACCCCTATGTCAGGAAGATTCCCTGAAAAAAGAAACTTCAACCCACTCCAGCATGCTTGCCTGGAGAATCCCGTGGACAGAGGAGCCTGGCTGGCTATAGTCCATGGGGTCACAAAATAGACACAATTCAGCAACTAGACAACATCAACAAGCTATTGCAAGTCAAGGATATGGCTAATCTATTGCTATTTTATTATAATTAACAAAAGAGTTAATTTGTTAACAATTATCCTTAACACCAGCAGACATCACTTTCTATTTGTATAGAAAATAGAATATACCAATAGTTACTGCTTAAGAAGCAAAAGATAATAAAATGATGTTCGATCTTTGTTTTTCAGATTCAGGCTCCCCTTTTAACAGATGAGAACACTGAGCCTAGGAACAGATAAGCAAGTTGCATAAGGTCATGTGTGTTGGTGGCAGATTTGGGTCTACCTATTCTGGTTCCTCTAGTATTTTCACTTCGTGCACCACTCACATGATTTACAGCTATAAAAATACACAGACTTTTCCACTTACAAGTTTGTTCCCTTGGGAGCAAGTCACTTCTCTCTGAGAGCCTCCCTTTGGTCATCTGTGAAATAATCCCTATGGTCCTGCCCAATGTTGAATCCCTTAATTCTAAGCAGATAAAAGGAGGACAAATATAAGGGATGAGGCTCTGAGATTTTAGTTTTCTTTGGGAGGAGGCTCTTTGTTTTAGAAAGGGAGTGAAGCATAAGAGAAGTGAGGGATGAAGCAGAGATTCTTGCCTGTCAGAGCAGTGACATTTAATAAAGTGATTAGGCAGTGACATTAAATAAGTTTTCAAGTCATTTGAGTGGTTAATTGGCCAACTCTATTGAAGAGATGTTTTCTTGAATAAATCTGAGGGCATCCATGGTATAAACTCACAGAAAATGTTATTCTTTTCAACCACGGCATCTTGCTGTAAAACCTCTTTTAAAACCTCCTGTTTTGACTAGAAAGGAAGAGCAGACCAGAAAAATGACGGGACATCCTGTAGTGGAGGTTCCCAAAGGGGAGGATGGATGGGAGCACTGTCAGTTCAGATTAATGACTTGCATTCTCCTCTCGTTGGGATGATGTGCCAGCCTCAACAGACCCTAACCGTGGTGTTTTTACCCTTATAACACACTCCTGGTAGCACATCAGAGAGCTTCAACAGTGCCCATCATTCCCCATGTGCACCCAGGGAAGATGTCATACCCCAACTGCCACTGTCCCCTCCAGGCTCTGGATGTGACTTTCAGTGTCACCCACCCCACCCCCAAAGTGGCATGGAACTGGCAGGGTACACTTGATGCATTCCCCCATTACTAAACTTAAGAGAAGCATAGGGATAGCCTCCCTGCACAGAATCAGGTTAACAGTGTTAACGATGATGTGTGCAAAGGTAAGAGCTAATCATGATGACTATTAGGCTGGCTAAAAAGTTCACTGGGGCTTTTCATCAGAGGTTACAGAAAAACCCAAACGAACTTTCTGGCCAACCCAATAATTACTAAATGGCCTTGTATTCATAGGAGACCTTTAAGAGGAGAGACTGTGAGAGGTGAAGGGACTTGATGGAGACCATTCCACAAGAAAGCAGAAATCAAACTCACATATTTGACTCTAAAAGCTATCACCAGCTTTCCTCATCCTCCCTAACTTCTGTCCATGGAATAGACAATCAGTTAATAAGCAGTTTCTATGCACAAGGACCGTACTGGATGACAGTACAAGATAGACCCAATACTTGCCTTCAGGGAGCAGCAAAAAATATGGAACTTGAAGATTCTGTAATGAGCTTAAAAGAATAATGTTCTCTCCCTCCCTCTTTCTCTCACACACACATACTCGCACAGAACTTTACTGACATGAGACCTCATAGACTCCATCCCCTCAGGGCTCCCAGTTTACAAGTTTTTGCTGTGTGATAAGCAGCCCTTCACTCATCAAGGACGGAGTCCTCTTGTCAGTGGCAGAGGCTTCAGACTTGCCTGCCAAGGGTCCTTGGCACTTTCCTTGGGGAGACAAGCTAACTGAGAGACTCACCCAGAGCCTCATGTGATAAAGCCTGGCTCACTGTGTGCAGACCCGGGTGGCCCCTCTGGCCCAGAACTTCCCTTGAGGTCACAGGGTTCTCCAGAAAAAAGAGAGAAGGCAAGGCGGACCAGAATCTCTAAGCGAAAAGCTGCACATTTCAAAGCCTTTGAAACCTGATCTCCATGCAGATTAACCTTCCTCAAAACCACTTCCATTACACCCTAGTAGCTCGTTGTGGCTTGAGAACAAACCTGTCTTCCTTTCTCCCCCAGGCACTGAGCCCCCATCAGCTGCTCCGCAGCGGAGGAGTAACGAGCAGAGACCACAGAGCCAGAATGCCTGGCTTCTCAGGTTGGCTCCACCTCCCTTGGCTCAGCTTCCTCAACTGTTTTTAAAAAAAGAACAACAATAATAGTGCCTCCTCATAGGGCTGTGGGCATTAAATGCGCCCACATTTGTAAAACCCCTAAAAAGTGTCTGGTCCCTGGTGAGTGCTGTGTGTGTTCACTGTTGTTTCTTCCAAGGCATCAACATAGGTTTTTGAAGCCCAATGGAGTCCAGAGCCATCACTGCATTCAATGAGCCACCACCTCATTCAATGTGGGCAGGTTGCTTACAGGTAGAAGCCCGGGAAGACAAAATCTCTGCTAAAAATGTGTCCTCATTAGCCCTCCAGGCTCTCTACAGGTGACTCCAGTGGCCTAACTGGTCCTCTTCCTCCAACAGTCTCTAGTGAATGACAGCGGAGGTAGACCATCCTTTTGCCTTTATCTGTAGTTGGTGATGGACAGGGAGGCCTGGTGTGCTGCGATTCATGGGGTCGCAAAGAGTCAGACACGACTGAGCGACTGAACTGAACTGTGGCCTCCGTCACTTGGCCTGTGATAGTCCGGCCATGGGTTTCACCATACACCCACTCCTGTCTTCCTTTTTTTCTCTGTAAGTCTGTATCTAGCACACCTTCGAGACTCATGTTCTCCAAAAAGGCTGTCAACACTAGCCTCTGTGTTGATTACTTGCTTCCTTTGCCTTCCTACAATCTTTGGTCTCTGATAAATTTGCACCTGATCACATCGTGAAACTAGAGGCAAGGAGTAAGATCCTAGAGATTGCCTGGCCCCAGTGTTCTCAGCAGCCTGGAGTATGTGTGTGGTATGTGTGCTGGAGGAAAGAGGAGTGGCATGGAGCTAAGGAAGGAGGAGAAGAGAGGAATAACTGGTATCTTGGGTTGGGGTATATTTCTATATTTTATAATATTTGGAAAACCTCCAAGAAGATTTTGATGTAACTCTCCAGTGCAAGCCACGGATGGAACCCCCTTCACATTGTTTGATTGATTAAAAAAATGTAGGGCTACAGAAGTTCAGTGAGTTATAGTGCATTATTCAAGATTTCAGGCAAAAACAGGACATGAACCTGGGCTTCTTAGCGCTAAGCCTAGGGCACAATTTGTCTTTATCTCACTCGTGTCAGAAGCTAATTGAAGTTTTCAGAAGCTGAAATCCTTGAATTCCAAAGCTACCATCATCACTGACAATTATGTTTTGATACCAGTTATTATGTGCCAGACATTGATCTAAAAACTTTCCATTCATTGGCTCACTTAATTCTTAAAATACTTTATGAAGTTGATGTTGCTATTATCCCATTTTTACAGAGGAACAAACTCAAGAACAGAGAAGTCAGTGACAGTACCCCAAAAAAGTCCTTTGGACAGTGTAAGCCACCTATTGACCTAAGATCCATAGATGTTAATCTGATAAAGGAACTGTGGTCACAGAAGGTTATACTAAATTCCTCTTGGTCACCCTCACTTAAAAAAATCTCTATGGATTGATGATAAGCCTAAAAATCTTAGAGAACAAAAGCAACATTCACCTAAAATCCATTTCTTGGCTTGGAAAAGGATGCTTAAACCTTCTGCTTTGGGGGAAGCTTTGTGGCTCCTGTTCAGATGGTCTGTCAGCACGGGCCTTATAAGAAGGCAGCTACATATCCCTTGCGCTATCTTAAAAAACCGTAAGGTCAGATGTGTTTCCCCAACCTGGGCCCTGATAGACAACCCACAACTGCTGGTATCCTGCATGCCCTGAGTTACAGTGCTCTTTCCTTAGACCACCCCAAACCCAACTGTTGTTGACGTTCAGTTGCTAAATCCTGTCCAACTCTTTGCAACCCCATGGATTACAGCACACCAGGCTTCCCTATCCTTCACTATCTCCTGGAATTTGCTCAAACTCATGTCCATTGAGTCCGTGATGCCATCCAGCCACCTCATCCTCTGTTGCCCCCTTCTCCTGCTGCTCTTAGTCTTTGCCAATGAAAGCATCTGGGTCTTTTCCAATAAGTCATCTCTTCTCATCAGGTGGCCAAAGTATTGGAGTTTCAGCTTTAGTCCTTTCAGTGAATATTCAGGACTGATTACCTTTAGGATCATCTGGTTTGATCTCCTTGCTGTCCAACAAACTCTCAAGAGTCTTCCACAGCATCACAGTTTGAAAGCATCAGTTCCTCAGCACTCAGCCTTCTTTATGGTCCAACTCTCACATCTGCATGTGACTACTGGAAAAATCGTATATTTGACTAGATGGACCTTTGTCAGCAGTGATGTCTCTGCTTTTCAATATTCTGTTATTTCTGGATCCTGCACCCCTTGCTCTCAGTTTCCGTTTCCCATCATAGGAGACAGATCTCCAAGAATCACCTATCCCTTTGTCTAATTTGGGCTTCCCTGGTGGCTCAGAGGTTAAAGTGTCTGCCTGCAATGCAGGAGACCCTGGTTCAATCCCCGAGTAGGGAAGATCCTCTGGAGAAGGAAATGGCAACCTGCTCCAGTATTCTTGCCTGGAGAATCCCATGGAAGAAAGAGCCTGGTAGGCTACAGTCCACAGGATCACAAAGAGTCGGACATGACTGAGCTACTTCACTTTCACTTTGTCTAATTTGGAATTGTCCCACCAGCTCTTGATATGGCCCTCTTTATCTTTTCTGTTACGAAGACTGCCTGAATCGTGCCATTTGGTGCCTGCTCCTGGCTATGGCCAGCCACTCTCCCTGGTCCAGCTACTGAAGCCGACTTAGTCATCCCCACCACATCCCTGGCAGACAGCTGGTTCCACCCTCCAGAGAGGAAGACTCTTCTGTTCCTGCCTCCTTCCCTATGGTCTGGCTTCCATTGTTGAAGCCCCAGCTCACTTCCCAGAGGAGCCAGCCTCTGTTTACACAGGCGAATTTAAGTGTTCCTCTCAGGACTGAGAAACCGAAAGAAGTCGAGGCCAACGACACGGAGCTTGGCCACCACGGTGCAGGCTGCAGCACTGAGGTGGGCTGATGAGGAACTCCATCGTGATCCGCAGCCCTCACAGTAACTCTCGCTCTTGGCTTTCTGCCACACCTGTCACAGAATCTGAACTTTTAGCCCCAGCTCTGCCCTACTGGAGCCTTGGCACAGACCAGAATGTAAAGTGATAATGCCCTGAGCTCTGCCAAACAGTACAGAGCTCCGGAGATGTTACAGATGCAGCTGTGACCAGCAAACAACATTGTTTCCGGGATTGTGTTTGTAAATACATGAGTTGCCCGACAGCTTGTGGAATTAAATATAGATGCTACATCACAAACTCTAGCTAAAATAAACTATATGCTGCTCAATGAATGTCAATAAGTACACTGAGAAAGAATCATGATCCTTTCTGTAGCAGGGTCCAAGAAATCCATCTCTAAGTGGTTTTTCAGTTGTTTGTTTTTTGATGAAGGCAAATTTTTTCTCCCTCGGGCCTTGGACTATACTACAGGCTGGGGGAGGGTGGCGTGAAGAGACAAAGGGGATGCCATCACTAAGTCGGGTGTGTTGGGAGCAGTGTGTATGGTATGGTGGCAGGAGCCAGCTGGGAGGTTACCAGGTAGACAAAGAAATCACTAGTTAACTTTTTGGGGACTGATGACCAAGGGGCACCATTTCTAAAAGTATGGTGTGAGGCCAGTGGTGGTTTGGAAAGATTGTCTAAGGGAAACATGCTTACATCTACTCTTTAGTTCTCAAACTAAAGTATTCACATTCTTTTGCTAGGATTACTACAGGTGGCTCGTATATTACCAATATCTTGTATTAATAATGGCAGGTTAAAAGAAGCAGGTATTCCCACACTAAAATCAACATTCTGTAAGCGTTTACTGAGCACTCTGTCTCCATCTGGCTTAAGGTGACATGGCTTATTGCCATGCAATCCTTTGTGCTGATGCAAAGCTCACTCTGCCCTACCCAGATCACCAAAACCCCTACTCTAGGAAGTGGTACAGAAGGAGGGGTGCTTTGAATCTCGGGTCTCTTCAGTATCATATTGAGGAGTTAAGGTTTTTACTTGTGTTGATCATGTCATGTAACTGCTGATTTTATTTGTTTGCTTGCTTGTTTATGATGTTCCTTTGCTTCCCTGGTGACTCAGATGATGAAGAATCTGCCTGCAATGAAGAAGACCCTGGTTTGATCCCTGGGTCGGGAAGATCCCCTAGAGAAGGGAATGGCAACCCACTCTGGTATTCTTGCCTGGAGAATTCCATGGACAGAGGAGCCTGGTGGGCTATAGTCCATGGGGTGGCAAAGACTCGGATACAACTGAGTGACTAACACTTTCACTCCATTCTTTAACAGCAAGTTCTATCTCCACTGAAAGGAGAAGCTATACTTAGACTGTAGCAATTCTGGTACTACTGGAGATCCTTGTGCAAAAAGCTTTCAGAGACTTCAGTGGAAGAAGTAGAGCAAAGCTTTTAAAGTCTTAATTCACAATTCATTCTGTCTCACACTGCTACTAACTCCTTAAACTATTTTTTACAAATTAAGCCTTTTGTAAAATATGGTAACAAGTTTCCCACTTCCTTCCTTTTAGGAAAGTTAATAAATAACTGCACATTATTCCAACTGATGTTTACTGGACAAAGAACATTCCATTTAGCCAGAATGTAAAATGCATGCGGGGACTGTGGGAGAAGACTAGAAGGCAGTCCTTGGATTTCTTTGAAAGTAAGGTGAGTATGAATCTTTGTTACAACTTTCTTATGACAAGCCTTCTTAGCCAAAGTCACATTGGGAAGGCGCTATGCTAAACAGAATTTGCATATGTCCACAACTCAGGGATAACTGAGGCTTCAATCAGCAACTTCCAAATCAAAGCTGAGATAAAATTATTTTCAGCCCAATTTTGAATTCTGGCATTGTCAGTCTAAATCTTTAGAAAACTGCTGTGAGAGCATTAAAATCACAACTGGCTGTTGAACAACCGTCAACAGGGGAATTCTGGAACCTACCAAAAAAAAGCCTCTTAGCCTCCTCCATCAGAGAGCAGACAGAAGAAGCAAAAAAAAAAAAAAAATCATAGTCTCCCACAGCGATGAAAATACAAACTACATTATAGAAAGGTAATCAGCATGAAAAAGCAGAAAATCATGTCCCAGATGAAGGGACAAGATAAAAAAACAGGAAAATCACCTAAACAAAGTAGAGATAGGCAGCCTTCCAGAAAAAAGAACTCAGAATAATGATAGTGAAGATGATTTGGGATCTTGGAAAAAGCATGGAGGCAAAGATTAAAAAGATGCAAGAAATGTTTACCAAAGACCCAGAAGAATTAAAGAGCAAACAAACAGATGAGTGATACACTAGAAGGAACCGATAGCAGAATAACTGAGGCAGAAGAATAGATAAATGACCTGGAGGACAGAATGGTGGAAATACTGCTGCAGAACAGATTATAGATGAAAAGAACGAAAAGAAATGAAGACAACTTACGAGACCTCTGGGACAACATTAAATGCACCAGTCAGTCAGTTCAGTTGCTCAGTTGTGTCCAACTCTTTGTGACCCCCAAGGAATGAAGCATGCCAAGCCTCCCCGTCCATCACCAACTCCTGGGGTTTACCCAAACTCATGTCCATTGAGTCAGTGATGCGATCCAACCATCTCATCTCTGTTGTCCACTTCTCCTCCCACCTTCAATCTTTCCTAGCATCAGTGTCTTTTCAAATGAGTCAGCTCTTCACATCAGGTGGCCAAAGTATTGGAGTTTCAGCTTCAACATCAGTCCTTTCAATGAATATTCAGGAGTTATCTCCTTTAGGATGGACTGATTGGATTTCCTTGCAGTCCAAGGGACTCTGAAGGGTCTTCTCCAACACCGCAGTTCAAAAGCATCAATTCTTTGGTGCTCAGCTTTCTTTATAGTCCAACTCTCACATCCATACATGACTACTGGAAAAACCATAGCCTTGACTAGACAGGCCTTTGTTGGCAAAGTAATGTATTTGCTTTTTAATATGCTGTCTAGGTTGGTCATAACTTTCCTTCCAAGGAGTAAACGTCTTTTAGTTTCATGGCTGCAGTCATAATCTGCAGTGATTTTTGAGCCAAAAAAATAAAGTCTCTCATTGTTTCCACTGTTTCTCCATCTATTTGCCATGAATTGATGGGACCCAGTGCCATGATCTTTTCTTTGTTTTTAGAATGTTGAGCTTTAACAACTTTTTCACTCTCTTCTTTCACTTTAATCAAGAGATTCTTTAGTTCTTCTTCACTTTCTGCCATAAGGGTGGTGTCATCTGCATACCTGAGGTTATTGACATTTCTCCCAGCAATCTTGATTCCAGCTTGTGCTTCATCAAGCCCAGCGTTTCTCATGATGTACTCTGCATATAAGTTAAATAAGAAGGGTGTCAATATACAGCCTTGATGTATTCTTTTTCCTATTTGGAACCAATCGTTGTTCCATGTCCAGTTCTAACTGTTGCTTCCTGGCCTGCATACAGATTTCTCAAGAGGTAGGTCAGGTGGTCTGGTATTCCCATCTCTTTAAGAATTTCCCACACAGTCAAAGGCTTTGGCATAGTCAATAAAGCAGAAATAGATGTTTTTCTGGAACTCTCTTGCTTTTTCCATGATCCAGCAGATGTTGGTAATTTGATCTATGGTTCCTCTGCCTTTTCTAAAACCAGTGTGAACATCTGGAAGTTCACAGTTCACATATTGTTGAAGCCTGGCTTGAAGAATTTTGAACATTACTTTACTAGCATGTGAGATGAGTGCAATTGTGCAGTAGTTGAGCATTCTTTGGCATTGCCTTTCTTAAGGATTGGAATGAAAACTAATCTTTTCCAGTCCTGTGGCAACAGGAGTTTTACAAATTTGCTGGCATATTGAGTGCCGCACTTTCACAACATGATCTTTCAGGATTTGAAATAGCTCAACTGGAATTCCATCACCTTTACTAGCTTTGTTTGTAGTGATGCTTCCTAAGGCCCACTTGACTTCACATTTCAGGATGTCTGGCTCTAGGTTAACGATCACACCATTGTGATTATCTGGGCCGTGAAGATCTTTTTTGTACAGTTCTTCTGTGTATTCTTGTCATCTCTTCTTAATATCTTCTGCTTCTGTTAGGTCCATATCATTTCTTTCCTTTATTGAGCCCATGTTTGCATGAAATGTTCCCTTGGTATGTCTAATTTTCTTGAAGAGATCTCTAGTCTTTCCTATTCTATTGTCTTCCTCTATTTCTTTGCACTGATCACTGAGGAAGGCTTTCTTATCTCTCCTTGCTATTCTTTGGAACTTTGCATTCACATGGGTATATCTTTCCTTTTTTCCTTTGCTTTTTTGCTTCTCTTCTTTTAAATGCACCAACATTTGCATTATTGGGGTACCAGAAAGAGAAAAGAGAAAAGATCTGAAAAAATACTTGAAGAGATAATAGCTGAAAACTTCTCTAACATAGGAAAGGAGTCGCCAAGTAAAGAAAGCACAGAGAGTTCCAGGCAGGATAAACCCAAGAAGGAACACACCGAGACACACAGTAATCCAACTGACAAAAATTAAAGACAGAGCTAAAATATTAAAAGCAACAAGGGAAAATTGACAAATAACACACAAAGGAACTCCCATCAGCCTATCAGCTGATTTCTCAACAGAAACTCTATAAGCCAGAAGGGAATGGCATGATATATTTAAAGTGATGAAAGGGAACAACCTACAACGAAGGATATTCTACCCAGCAAGTCTCCTTCAGATTTGATGGAGAAATCAAAAGCTTTCCAGACAAGCAAAAGTTAAGAGAATTCAGCACTACCAAACCAACTTTACAAAAAATGCTTAAGGAACTTCTCTAGGCAGGAAACAAGAGAAGGAAAAGACCTACCTACAGAAAATAAACCCAAAACAATTAAGAAAACAGTAATAGGATCATACATATTGATAATTACCTTAAATGTAAATGGATAAATGGATTAAAGGCATCAACCAAAAGACATAGACAGACTGAGCAGATGAAAACGTGTGCAGGTATGGTATCCACTTCCACTTGCCACATCACTCTGCTTGACCCCCCAGATTGTATGTAATCATTTTATATTGTTAGGTTAATCATGTTACAAAGTCCTATTTACTGAAGGCTTATTTTCTACTGGGTGCTGCACTAAGCACTTTACTTGCAACAAGGTGGGTATTATTGATCCCTGAGCACTTAATGGAAGGAAAGTGAGATTCTAAGAGATTAAGAAACTTTTTACAACTTCTTGCCTTCCTACTTTCTTTCCTAATTCAGTCAAAAAGTCAATAGGCCTATATGATAGGGGTGACACAGTAAGGGTCTTAAATCATGTGAGCTAGGTGGTTGAAAGGGGCAACAACTAGTGGAGGAAGAAAACTGGTTACATACAGGGGCATCTAGGGGCTGCCCACGTGGTTTAGACGTAAAGAATCTGCCTGCCAATGCAGGAGATGTGGGTACAATCCCTGGATCAGGAACATCCCTGGAGTAGGAAGTGGCAACCCACTCCAGTATTCTTGCCTGGAAAATTTCATACACAGAGGGACCTGTCAGGCTACAGTCCATGAGGTCACAAAGAGCCAGACATGACTGACAGACTGAGCATGCACACAAAGGGAGTCTAGCCAATAAGTGAATATACTGAGGATAATAAGAGCTAAGTTTCTCATCGTTAAGAAAGTTATGAATATGGGAAATACAAAAGCTAGGATAAACCCTGTGGCATGGCCTTGGGATTAGAGGTATAAATTTGTAGTTCTAAACATAGGTAGAGAAATAGAGGGTTATACAGATAAAGAGATGGAAAGATTTTGGACTTGGATTTCTTTGAAAGAAATAGATGGATAAAATAAAAGTATGTGTTTGTGTGTATGTGTTAAATGTAATATATTCTGGATTGAATTCTGGAACAGAAAAATGATACTAGTGGAAAAATTGATGAAATCTAAGTAGTTTGAGTCTAATTAATAGTACTCCACCAATGTTAATTTTGTTTTGACATATATTCCTCAGTTACATAAGATATTAAAGTCAAAGAAAACTACATGGAAGTAGAGATCAATCACAGAAAGAGAAGGGGAAAAATAATTATATGGAGACTAAACAACACGCTGGGTTTCCCAGATGGTTCAGTGGTAAAGAAAGAGATGCAGGTTTGATCCTTGGGTTGGGAAGATTCCCTAGAGAAGGAAATGACAGCCCACTCTAGTATTCTTGCCTGGGAAATCCCATGGACAGAGGAGCCTGGCAGTCTACAGTCTATGGGGCCATAAAGAATGGCACAGGACTCAGCAACAAAACAACATCAACAGAACAATATGCTACTAAAAAACCATGGGTAAAAGATGAGATCAAAGGAAATTCAACAAACACATTGAGGCAAATGACAATGAAAACACAACTGTACAAAATCTACTGCATGCAGCATAAGTGGTTCTGAGAAGGAACTTCATAAAATTCAGGCCTTCCTTAAAACACACACACACACACACACACACACACACAAATCTCAAACAAACAGCCTACCTAACACTTAAAATAATTAGAAATAGAAGAAAAAATAAACCTTAAGGTCAGCAGAAGGAAGGAAATAAATAAAATAGAGATTCAAAAAACAATATAAAAGAATCAATAAAACCAAAAGCTGGATCCTTGAAAGGGTAGACAAAATTGATAAATCTCTGGCCAGACTCACCAGAAAGAAAAGAGAGAGAACCTAAATAAACAATATATGAAATGAAAAAGGAGATAAATCAACTGATATAGAAATACAAAAGAACATAAGCGAATACTATGAACAATAATATTCCAACAAATTCAACAACCTAGAAGAAATGGACAAGTTTCTAGAAACATAGAGTTCACCAAAACTGAATGAAGAAGAAATTAATAATTTGAACAGACCAATCACTAGAAGTGACATATAATCTGTAATTTTAAAATGTCCCTACAAATTTGCTGTATGCCTCAAACAGGGAACTCAAACAGGGGCTCTGTACCAACCTGGGAGGGAGATGGGAGGGAAGTTCAAGAGGGAGGGGACATATGCATACCTATGGCGGATTCATGTTGGGTTTGACAAAAAAACAAAATTCTGTAAGGCAATTATCATTCATTTTAAAAAATAAATAAAAAAAAAACTTCCCTACAAACAAAAGTCCAGGACTAGATGGCTTTACAGACAAGTTCAATCAAATATACAAGAAGAACTTATACCAATCCTTCTCAAAATCTTCAAAAAATTGAAGGGAACACTCTCAAAGATATTCTATGAAGCCACCATCACCCTGATACCAAAACTGGACAAGATACCACCAAAACAGGAAATCACAGGCCAATATCTCCAATGAATATAGATGCAAAAATTCTCAAGAAAATATTAGCAAACTGACTCCAACACATGAAAAGATCATGCACCACAACCAGGTGGGATGCATCCCAAGTTCATAAGGACTGTTCAACACATGCAAAATCAACGTGATATACCACATCAATAAGCAAACAATGAGAAACACAGGATCATCTCGATTCAGAAAAAGCACTGACAAAATTCAATATCCGTTACTGACAAAACCTCTTACCCAAGTGGGTATAAAGGGAACACATCTCAACATAATAAAAGTTATTTATGACAAATCCGCAGCCAATATCATATTCAACAGTGAAAAGCTGAAAACCTTCTTGCTAAAATCTGGAACAAAACAAGGATACTCTCACCTCTTCTATCCATCACAGTATTAGAAGTCTCAGCCACAATAGTCAAACATGAAAAAGGAATTAAAATACCCAAATTGGAAGGAAAGAGTAAAAATTGTCATTATATGCACATGACATGGTATTATATAGAGAAAACCCTAAGGACTTCACACAGAAACTACTAGAACTGATAAACAAATTTAGCAAGGGAGCAGAATACAAGATTAACAGGCAGAAATCATTTGTATTTCTTTGCACTGACAATGAAACATCAAAAAATGGAATGTAAAAAGAAATACCTTTTAAAATCACACCACCCCAAAATTAAAATACTTTTAAAAAACCTGATCAAGGAGGTGAAAAATGTATACACTGAGAACAATAAGACTTTACCAAGAAAACTGAAGATGATTCAAAGAAACAAAAAGATATTCCATGTTTTTGGATTGGAAGAATTAATATTGTTAAAATGGCCTTACTACCCAGAAGCATTCTAGGAATTTAGTGTGATCCCTATCAAAATATCCATGACATTTCTGACAAAATGATAACAGATATTCCTAAAATTTATATGGAATTATAAAACACCCAGAATTGCCAAAACAATCCTGAAGAAAAGAACAAAGCAAGAGGCATAACCCTCACAGACTTCAGACTATACTACAAAGCTACAGTAATCAAAACAGCATGATACACAAAAACAGACATATGGGTAAATGGAACAGAAAAGAGTCTAGAAATAAACCCACATACCTATGTGCCAGGAGCCAGCGTGAGGAATCCCACCCGTGACAAGGTCATGCGGCAGAGATCTGATGGGCAAGGTCGAGTCAGATCTCAGGTTTTCCCCCTGGCATTGCCTGAGCATGTACCCCCCAAAAATAAGAATCTGCCTGCTTTCCCACTCTTCTGACATTCTCTGGAAAAAGTCAACTCAGGGCTTTAGTCTTCTGCATTTGAAAGAGTGTTTCAATCCAAAAACCCCTCTGATGGCTTTCTAGCCTGCCCACAGGACTCATACAGCTGCGCATGTGATTGTTTGAGGCCTCTCGACCGTGGGAGGCACAGGAAGCTTAAAACATCCTAGGAATGTAGGGGCTTCCGAGGAGTCAAAATCATTAGAATAGGACTGATTAAAGGTTTCACTTGTTGAGCCAATACTTGCTGCCAAATTTTCATATCTTTTATAGTTGGTATATAGAAAAACAGGTAGTAGACCTGGTATTAGCAACATTAGATCTTTGAGTTAAGTACTTTCTTTGTTATAACCCACTGCACCTTTGTTCTACAGGAATGTAACTTTATTTAGTACTTTGAGGGTGATGCAGAGGAAAGAAAAAACACTTCTAGGGAAAAGGAGTTTTCTGCTTGATAGACAATTACCCAGGAAGAGAGCCATAAAAATGTTAACAGGCCTCTTGGCCAGAAGATAATGTAAACCACCTGAGACCTTTTGTATACGGGAGGGTATGCAAAAGAGTTAAGTACTTTCTTTGTTATAACCCACTGCACCTTTGTTCTACAGGAATGTAACTTTATTTAGTACTTTGAGGGTGATGCAGAGGAAAGAAAAAACACTTCTAGGGAAAAGGAGTTTTCTGCTTGATAGACAATTACCCAGGAAGAGAGCCATAAAAATGTTAACAGGCCTCTTGGCCAGAAGATAATGTAAACCACCTGAGACCTTTTGTATACGGGAGGGTAGGCAAAAAGAAAGCCTGGTCTCAATGAGGGTCAGGACTGCTGCCCCTGCATAACTCTGCATATTCCATTATTTCTTTATGTACAACTTGGGGTATATAACCTGATTTTGAAAAACAGTTTGGGGAGTCTTTCACCAATGCTGGCTTCCCCATGTCATTCTTTTCTTTTTCGGCTGAATTCCCATCTCGAGCGGGGAGGCTCACCATGTCTACTTACTTGCCCTGGCTGCTAAGATCCACGCGAAAGGGAGCCCAAGGCGGGGCACCCTTCGATATTCAAGTGGGCGCCAGTGGCCTAACGTAGATGGTGCAAACCTCTTGTCTCAAGGTTTTATTGGTCTCCCCCCCCCCCGTAAACCAAGTTATTCAGCCTCTTTGCTCCATCTAAATTTTCCTACTATACTATTATTTCCTAATCTAATCTTATATTAATAATAAATAAGTTTTTCCTCGCCTATCCATCTCCCCTTCGAATCACCCTGGATCCACCGGGCTGGACCCTGGCACCTATGGTCAATTAATCTTCAACAAAGGAGACAAGAATAAACAATAGAAAAAGGACAGTCTCTTCAGCAAGTAGTACTGTGAAAGTTAGACAGCCACAAGTAAATTAATGAAGTTAGAACACACTCTCACACCATACACAAAAATAAATTCAAAATGGCTTAAAGCCTTAAACATAAAGACATGACACCATAAAACTCCTAGAAGAGATTATAGGCAAACATTTTTAGATATAAATACACCAACGTTGTTTTAGGTCAGTCTCTCAAGGCAATAGAAATAAAAACAAAAATAAACAAATTTGACCTAATCAAACGTGCAAGCTTTTACAAAGCAATGGAAACCGTGAACAAAACAAAAAGATAACCTACATAATGGGAGAAAATATTTGCAAATGATGCAACCTATAAGAGCTTAATTTCCAAAACATACAAACAGCTCATACAACTCAACAACAACAACAAAACCCATGAGTAGAAGACCTAAGTAGACATTTCTCTAAAAAAGGAAATATACATGGCAAATAAGAACATAAAAAGAGGTTTAATATAGCTAATTATTAGAGAAATGCAAATCAAAACTACAATGAGGTACCACCTCACACAAGTTAGAATAGCCATCATTAAAAAGTTCACAAGTAACAAATACCAGAGTGAATATGGAGAAAAGGAAACCCTCCTACACTATTTATGAGAATATATTGTGGTGCAGCCACTATGGAAAACATTATGGAGGTTCCTCAAAAAACTAAGAATGGAATTACCGTATGATCCAGCAATCTCACTCCTGGCATACATCCAGATGAACCTGTAATTCAGAAAGACACATGTGCCCCTATGTTCATAGCAGCACTGTTCACAATAGCCTTTTGACTGTGGAAACACTCTAATGCCTGTCAACAGATGAATGGATAAAAAGGATGTGGTATCTATACACAATGGAATACTACTCAGCCATAAAAAGGATGCAATAACGCTATTTGCAGCAACATGAATGCAACCTCGAATTATTAAACTAAGTGAAGGCAAAAAGAGAAAGACAAATAACATGTGATATCACTTATATGTGGAATCTAAAATATACAGAAATGAACCTATGTACAAAGCAGAAACTGACTCACAGAGAACAAACTTGTTGACAGGGTAGGGAGGGATGAGAGGGAAGCTGGAGTTAGCAGATGTAAGCTATTATGTATAGAATGGATAAACTACTGTCCTACAGTATAGCACAAAGAAATGTATTCAATATCCTGTGATAAACCACAGTTCAGTTCAGTCGCGCAGTCGTGTCTGACTCTTTGCGACCCCATGAATCGCAGCACGCCAGGCCTCCCTGTCCATCACCAACTCCCGGAGTTCACTCAGACTCACGTCCATTGAGTCTGATGCCATCCAGCCATCTCATCCTCGGTCGTCCCTTTCTCCTCCTGCCCCCAATCCCTCCCAGCATCAGGGTCTTTTCCAATGAGTCAACTCTTCGCATAAGGTGCCCAAAGTACTGGAGCTTCAGTTTTAGCATCATTCCTTCCAAAGAAATTCCAGGGTAGCACAAAGAAATGTATTCAATATCCTGTGATAAACCACAGTTCAGTTCAGTCGCGCAGTCGTGTCTGACTCTTTGCGACCCCATGAATCGCAGCACGCCAGGCCTCCCTGTCCATCACCAACTCCCGGAGTTCACTCAGACTCACGTCCATTGAGTCTGATGCCATCCAGCCATCTCATCCCGGTCGTCCCTTTCTCCTCCTGCCCCCAATCCCTCCCAGCATCAGGGTCTTTTCCAATGAGTCAACTCTTCGCATAAGGTGCCCAAAGTACTGGAGCTTCAGTTTTAGCATCATTCCTTCCAAAGAAATTCCAGGGTTGATCTCCTTCAGAATGGACTGGTTGGATCTCCTTGCCCACAATGGAAAATAATATTAAAAAGAAAGTATGTGTGTGTGTATATATATATATATAAACTAAATTGGGGCTTCCTGGGTAGCTCAACTGGTAAACAATCCACCTGCAATGCAGAAGACACTGGGTCTGTTCTTGGGCTGGGAAGCTCCCCTCGAGGAGGGATAAGCTACCCACTCCAGTATTCTTGGGTTCCCTGGTGGCTCAGACAGTAAAGAATCTGCCTGCAATGTGGGAGACCTGGGTTGGGAAGACCTCCTGGAGGAAGACATGGAAACCTACTCCAGTATTTTTGCCAGGAGAATCCCCATGGACAGAGGAGCCTGGTGGGCTACAGTCCCTGGGGTCATAGAGTCAGGCACAACTGAATGACTGAGCACAGAGCACATAACTGAATCTCTTTACTGTACAGCAGAAATAACACAGCAGTGTAAATCAACTACACTTCCATCAGAAAGATAAAATCAGAGGAAGCCAGGTAAAGGATACACAGGAATACTGCACTCTAACTTTTCTGTAAGTCTAAAATTACTCCAAAGTAAAATGTTTATTTAAAATTAGAGTGTATACATACATATAGGTAAATGATATATGTTTCATAGCATATATGTACACACACATGTACACACAAAGCAATCTTTCCCAGTTCATTTCACCCAAGTACATCCTGTATAATTCACTAGCTTCAGGATCTTGGTTTCTAAGTACTGTTCTCCACTAAAAGGAATCAAAGATTCTTGGAGAAATGGATGACTGCAGGTCTGTAGAAGTTAAGGTATAAGAGGAGTCTGGAACATTTTTTTGTGACAGAAACTTTTTGTGTGCTGGCAAATTTTTAACAATTATATCTTGGAGGGAAAAGTTCTGGTTGCAGAGTTTGCCAGTTTCTATGAAGTAAGTAAATACTCCCAACATGTTTGATTCTAAGCTACCAGTTTGATGTTAGCTGCACGGTTTGAGGTGTCAGTCATGTCTGACTCTTTGCAACCCCGTGGACTCTAGCCTGCCAGTTTCCTCTGTCCATGGAATTCTCCAGGCAAGAATACTGGAGTGGGTTGCTGTTCCCTTCTCCAGGAGATCTTCCTGACCCAGGGATTGAACCCACATCTCTTATGTCTCCTGCATTGGCAGGCAGGTTCTATAACACAAGCACCACTGATGTTAGTTAGTACTCACAAATTTCCTGAGAAATTTAAAATGGGCTCTTACAAAGCAGTTTAAGCCAGTTCTTACAAACCACTGGACTAAAAAGTACCCAAAGAATAATAAGCTCATGTCAAAAGGACACAGAGCTGCCTTAAAAGGCTTCCCCTCATGAATCTTGGGACAATTTGACACAACAATAGTAATGGGTTATATTCCTTTGAACAAAACAGGAATCCAAAAAGCCATGTTATATTTACACATGTGGGGAAAAGTAAATAATATTTTCTAAATAATTATATAATTAGGCAAAAATTTAGAGTATAATTTCTAATAAATGTAGATAAAACTGAATTTTAAAGTCATTTATATATAGAGAAAAATAAATATAGAAAAATAATCATAATTTATAACTGAGAATGTGTGTGCTCACTCAGTTGTGTCCAACTCTTTGCCACTCTTTGGACTTTAGCCTGCCAGGGTCCTCTCGCATCTTTCAGGCAAAAATACTGGAGTGGGCTTCCATTTCCTCCTCTAGGGGTTCTTCCCAACCCAAGGATCAAACTTGCATCTCCTGTGTCTCTTGCACTGCAGGCAGATTCTTTACCCACTGAACCCATTGGGGAAGCCCATAATTTAGTATATAATAAATTATATAAAAACCCATCTGTATTATAAATCATAAGTTAATAATTTATAATACAGATAGAAAAATTATGGAATTAGAAATCATACTTTAGTAATTGTCATGGTTATAATCCACTCTGGCAAGAAATACAAATCAGTATAAACTAGGAGGTAAAATTTGGTGAAGAACAGGGTATTCCATAGTCTCAAAATATCTTCCTTGAAGTGTTTATCATTTATTTAGACGAAAAACAACGTTACAGTGAACAAAACTGGCAGCCACCATCTTATTCAAGTGATCAAAGTCAACGTCACTGGAAACTGGACAAATACAAATCACGTCCACTAAATAGGATCCAATGGGATCATACCACCACTTCCATGACATTCTGACCAAAAATTCATAACTTGAATTCAACATGAGAAAATTGACAAACCTAAATTTAGGGACATCCTACAAATAGGGCTTCCTCCGTGGCTCAGCTGGTAAAGAATCTGCCTGCAATGTAGAGACCTGGGTTCGATCCCTGGGTTGGGTAGATACCCTGGAGAAGGGAAAGGCTACCCACTCCAGTATTCTGGCCTGGAGAATTTCATGGACTGTATAGTCCATGGAGTTGCAAGATTCAGACATGACTGAGCTACTTTCACTTTACAAATAACAAGCCTGTAATCTTCAAAAGTATTAAGATTAGGAAGGTCTGAGATCTGAGGAACTAATCATTCTGATAGAAGGGCACTGGAGTGACATGGTAACTTTTTGCCATGCACAGTCTGGATTGGACCTTCTGTTCTAAGAGACATTATTGAGTCAGCTGCAACATTTGAATGGGGTGGATAGAGAAAGGGCATATGAGAGTCCCTTGTGCTCCTGCATACCTTTCCTATAAGACTGCAATTATTATAACGTACAATTAACAGACACTTCCTTTTGGAAGAAATGCTATGTCAAAACCAGACAGCATATTAAAAATCAGAGACATCACTTTGCTGTCAAGGTCTCATATCATCAAAGCTATGGTTTTTCTAGTAGTCATGTACAGATGTGAAAGTTGAACCATAAAGAAGGCTGAGTGCCAAAGAATTGATGCTTTCGAACTGTGGTGTTGGAGAAGACTCTGAGATCCCTTGGATGGCAAGGAGATCAAACCAGCCAATCCTAAAGGAAATCAACCCTGAAGATTCACTGGAAGCACTGATGCTGAAGCTGAAGCTCCAATACTTTGGCCACCTGATACCGAGAGCCAACTCACTGGGAAAGACCTTGGTGCTGGAAAAGATTGAGGGTAGGAGGAAAAGGGGACAAAAGAGGATTAGATGGTTGGATAGCATCACCAAGTCAATGGACATGAGTTTGGGCACACTCTGGGAGATAGTGAAAGACAGGAAAGCCTGGCCTGCTCCAGACCATGAGGTTGCAAAGAGTCAGACACAACTTAGTGAGTGAGCAACAACAAAGGAAAAAATGAAAAGTAAAGGCATATGTTGTTACACAGTTCATGCAGCCCACACTGAACCTCCCGTTGTTTTACTTTGACACCTATGTCATTTACCAATCCAGATTCTAAAATACGTTTGTCTACTGAACTCAAGGAGAGATGTTTAACACATAATTTAAAAAAGACCTTCACTGCTCATTGCTTAGAAGATACAACTGGAGACTTGCTACAGGTGGCTGTGTCCAGCATCATCCAATCAAAATATAATGCAAACTACATAAAAATTTTCAATGGATTAGCAGCTATATTAAAAAGATAAAATTGATGCAATTAATTTTAATAGTATATTTAACCTAATGAGTCCAAAATATTTTCATTGGATCATGTAACTAATATAAAAAAATCATTATCAAGACATTTTACATTATTTCACACCAAGTTTGAAATCTGGGGTGTACTTTACACCTAACACACATCTCAAAGTAGAGACTAATTTTTCATCAGAAATACTTGATTCTGTATTTAGCTTTGAATAATCTACAGCTGAGAAAAATTCACATGCACAAGTTATTTCAAGCATACTTAAATTTTTTTCTAATAATTGAAGTATGAATTTTAACATTTAAATTAATTAAAATTAAATTAAATCTGAAAACAGTTTCTTACTTGCAAGAATCACATGCAGCTCAGTTCAGTTCAGTTCAGTCCTCAGTCGTGTCCGACTCTTTGGGACTCCATGAATCCCAGCACGCCAGGCCTCCCTGTCTATCACCAACTCCCAGAGTTCACTCAGACTCGCTTCCATCGAGTCAGTGATGCCATCCAGCCATCTCATCCTCGGTCGTCCCTTTCTCCTCCTGCCCCCAATCCCTCTCAGTATCAAAGTCTTTTCCAAAGAGTCAACTCTTCGCATGAGGTGGCCAAAGTACTGGAGCTTCAGTTTCAGCATCATTTCTTCCCAAAAAATCCCAGTGTTGATCTCCTTCAGAATGGACTGGTTGGATCTCCTTGCAGTCCAAGGGACTCTCAAGAGTCTTCTCCAACACCACAATTCAAAAGCATCAATTCTTTGTTGCTCAGCCTTCTTCACAGTCCAACTCTCACATCCATACATGACTACTGGAAAATCCATAGCCTTGACCATATTGGACAACACACAGCTGCATAGGGGTATATAGGTCATCTGCTCCATTATACCCCTGTGAATGCATGTTGCTTATACTATTCCCATGAAGATTTTGAGTGAAGCATGGTTCCACACAAGTGAAGGGATTGGAAGTCCTGGCTCCCAGTTATCTACCTCCAACTACTATTGAGTGAGTGAGTAAAAGTTGCTCAGTCATGTCTAATTCTTTGCAACCTAATGCATTACACAGTTCATGGAACTCTCCAGGCCAGAATACTGGAGTGGGTAGCCTTTCCAGGGAATCTTCCCAACCTAGGGATCAAACCTAGCTCTGCTGCATTGAAGGCAGATTCTTTTAACAGCTGAGCCACAAGGGAAGCCCTTTAAATCTTTGGCTGCAGCTGCCTAAAAGCTAGAATACAGGTGAATAAGTATGGAAGATACATAGCAGAATGGTGCTGCAAGGGAAAGCTCTTTCCAACTGAAAAGCACTAGAAAAATACTAATTGTTCAGGTCATTTTCATTATTAGAAGCCAGAATCAGTGGACAGATGCCATTGCCATCACAAAGACTTTGAACAAGTCAGTAAATTTACTATTTTGCTTCCCCAGAATAATAATAAAAGGAAGCACTACCCACTTGCAACCAACTCTAACACACCTGCACTGCAGAATGAATTAGAACATATTCCCAAAAAGCCTTGCTCTCCTGAGAGGAAAAGAATGTTGCAAGTGAATTTATATTGATAATTGTTGCCAAGTGATGCAATTATGGGTACATCTTATTGTCTTTGTTATGAGTTTCTGTTTTTCCAAAGTTTCTACAAAACAATGCATGAGTTGTATAATCAGAAAAAAAAACTTTTTCTAGTTAGAAAAATTGAGTACAAGGCATCAAGAGAACTTCTGTCTCCATTTTCCTCATCATGTATCTAAATGAGACCCAAGTCTTAGCTGTTCTGACTTGAGAGCTTCAACCACCAATTAGAACAGCTGGCCCGACAAGCCTTCCATTTCCAGCCATCTCAGCTCCTCACACTCGGTTGCTCCACTAATGTGAGGCGGAGCTGGGGTTTAGTGGAAACAAACAGAAACGATTCATCACACTCATTCACAAATGTCACTCCTTCAGCTCTTAACTGGCTCCACCACCCTTGACATTTTGCCAACTCCCCAGTCTCGTCGGGCTTGTTCAGTCCTCTGCCAGACAGACTGTGGGGATGGCCTTGGCAGCTCCTGGAACTCGGGTTGGTGACTCATCAGTTCAGGGCTTTCTATCTCAGCCAATCCATCCTCATGCCCTGCCCTAATGAGCTGTCCAAAGGCTGAAACTGCCCTCCTGACATCACAGCTGGCATGGAAGGCCTGGGGAGCAATTACCCATATGCTTTCTGTGTTCACTGTCCCCTGAAGTTTCAATGAAATATGCTCCCAGTTCCTGGGTTTGTTTTTTATTTTTTTTTCATCCTGATGTAGAACCCTCGTCTCCCCAATGAGATTACCCCATACTATAGTTCAGACTGAACTTGTATCACACCAAGACACACCATGCACGTCGTGGTCTAAGTGAATGGCATCCTGCATTGCTGAATGGAACACAACCTATGTGGTCAGGCCTTTCCAGGCCTATGTTTTCCCTTTGCCTTCAGAATGACAATTAAGCCTCCCTCTCTGTGACACGGCACAGTCGTGCAGAAGTAGGGACCATATACAAGAAACTCAAAGGGCAAAGGAAAAGAAAGATAAATTTGTCTGATCATGAAGGACATTGCTGGGTACCATCAATACACCCCAAGAGCAGAGTCCCCTGAGCTTGCCAAGGTGAAAACATCTGAAATTATGGTGCAAATATAGAACATGGTGGAGGAGGGCCCAGAGAGTTGCTCACATGGTTTATAGATTCAGTACTTCTCTGGAGGGCAGTTATCAGCAATTAGAGGGTCATTGCTACCACACTGTGGAGAGGGGATGGCAAGCACACTTCTTAAAATACTCATCTTCCCACTTTTGTTTGTTCAGTTTATCTCAGAGACACAGAACTATCACTCCTTAAACTGTCGGCACACAGCTCTGGAACCTACACACAAACAGCCCTGTGCGCCAGCCCACAGACATCATTAAGTTTGACTTCTGCAAACCCGCCCCAACTTTGCAATCTCCAAACTGGAGAAACTTTTTAGTACCTGTGGCAACTACTTATTGAATAATAACTGGATGCCAGATGTCGTGCTCGTTGCTTTACAGACACTGTCTCATTTGATCCGCAGGACAATAAATAGCATTGTGTTCTGTTATTTCCTTTTTATGGATGAGGAAATTAGGAGCTAAAGAGATTAAGTAATTTCTCAAGGTGTCAGCATCTTATGGCCAGGGTGGGCTGTCTAGCACCAGAGGACAGGTTGTAACCCCTCAGCCGATTTCTCCCTCATGGCCCCTCCGCCTGACTTCTCTGTCCCCCGTGCCTGTATTTCTGCCTCCCCTAGTTGTTCCTGCCTCTTCCTCCAAATCCAGCTTCCTGATCCCCTCACTTTCTGTCATCCTCCAACCATTCAGTGAAAAAAAAGGGAAAGTGTTAATCACTCTGTCGTGTCTGACTCTCTGCGACCCCATGGACTGTAGCCCACTAGGCTCCTCCATCCATGGAATTTCCAGGCAAGAATACTGGAATGGGTTGCTATCTCCTTCTCCAAGGTATCTTTCTGACCCAGGGATTGAAACCAAGGTCTTCTGCATTACAGGCAGATTCTTTACCATCTGAGCCACCAGGATCTATTCTAATTCTCAGCCCTGAAAGCCAGCTTTCTTTAGGGAGTGGCAAAAAGGAACCAACAGGAAAAAACAAAACAAAAAACTAAATGATACAGGTAGAGAAAAATCCCAGGAATATGGCTACCACATTAGCAACTGATATTTGGAATTCTAATTTTAGTATACGTGCTGCTAAAGTGAGCACTGGAATTCTAGACTTGACAAAAGGCCCTCCCTTTCACAGAGGAACACCAGAGTCCAGGGTGTGGTTGGTTACAAGGAGTCAGCTTCTGTGGTCTGTTGCGGGGAGATCTGAGATTAGAATCAAGACAGGCCTTTGCCACTTAGCTCAGGGACCCTCCACTGCACCCCACCCTTCTGACAAACCTAAGGTTCCAACAAACCCCCGAGGGACCCCATTATCCACACAGGACTTCCACATGCCTGTCTTTACCTATTTGGATCCTAGGACAGCCCTTATCTCAGCAGCCTCACTCTTCCCTGCCAAAGCCTCTTCCTACCCTGTATTTCTCTCCTCCTTTTGTCTCAGGTGCTGAGTTTTCTCGGACCCTACCTTCTGTCTACCTGCAATTTGGGTTTTTCCAGGCTGTTAGCCACTCCAGGCTCTAGGTAACATCTTTCTTCTTCTACAGGGTTGTTTTCAGCAGGATGTAAAGGCCATTAGTAAATCAATAAGCCTTTATTTAGAAAAGGGGGAGGGAAGGACCTGGAGTTTTTAATTCAGATCTAGCAACTCCTGGGGCATTATCAAGAGTATTCTAAAATTAGGCCTTTGAAAAGCATGAGGCTGCTACCGTTGGAACTTTATAGCTTCCTGCCCATAAACAGGAGCAGCTTGTTATGGGTGGGATCATTAGCTGAAAGCTCCCTCTCCCCGCGGTAGTTATGTCTTCCTCTAACCGAACACCATATGTGTTATCTGTTGCCGTGGGGCTCTTTGTTTCTTCTATTCTTGCCTCCTCTCTCTTCTCTCCACGCATCCCTTTCCTGGGCTCTGCATCTGTCCTGCTTCTTCTTTCCAGGAATTCTGCATTTCCATCTATCTAACACTGCAAATACTTCTGTCAGGGCATCAAGTCTCATTTTTCACTGTTGCCACACTGAGCATACATAAACAGATATCTTTCTGATATGTTTACAAAGGTAATCCTCCCAAAGTCAGCACATGCCCTAGGACCCCCCTCTTGCTTCCTGTAAACCTTCTGGGGACTCCTGTCATTGTTCTGTCCTTCCTCTTGTTCCCATCCCAATCTCTCCATGCAGAAAACAAAAACCCAGTCCTGCTGGTAGGCATGCGAAGGGGAGCAGAGTAGTGATGGCACGACCACACACTTTAAGGCCAATGCCATGATGTCTAAAAGAGCACATTTAAGATTTAACCATGTAACACTGGAATTCTGCATTTCCTTTCATCTAGCAAGTCTGCATCTAGACAGTTATCTCAAAAATATGCAGAAAGATTCAGCTACCGAGATATTTATTGGTTGCCAATTGAAAGAGAGAAAGAGCCATTTATGTTTCCAAAGTATATTGATGCTCTATTACTGTGTAGCAAATGATCAAAAAAACTTAGTGGCTGAAAACGGTTTTTAAAAAGTTTACTATCTCATGCAATGTTTGTGGGTCAGGAATTTGGGTGGCTCTGGCTCTGGGTCTCTTGTGAGGCTGTAGTCATGATATCAGCTAAGGCTACAGGCATCTGAAGGTTTGACTGGAGATAGAGGTTCTGTGCCTAAGTAGCGTCATTTTCAATGCTGGCAGCTTGGTTGATGCTGGCTGAGGTTGGAGGCCTCTGTTCCTTCTCATACAGACCTCTCCACAGGGAGACTGAGGATCCTCACCACGTGAGAGCCAGCTCTCCTCAGAGTGAGTGATCCAAAAGAAAGCAAGGAAGCTGTATTGCCTTTTAGGAGCTAGCCTGGAAGTCACACCCCATCATTTCTGCGGTGTTCATTGCTCATGGAGACCAAGCCTGATGCCCTGTGGGAGGGGGTTACACAAAGAGAGGGTGGACACCAGAAATGAGAATCACTGAAGGCCATCTTAAAAGCTGGCTATCACATATAGGAAAGACTTCAACAAGAGAAGCACCTCCCAGGGACTGTTTGTACTGTGATTTTGAGAGAAAAACAGAGCTGCTCTGGCCTGTTAGTTCTAGACTTTCTGTTTGCCTGCAGGGGATGTGCATTATGCCTGTTCCATCCCAGTGGCACTAGTGGTAAAGAATCTGCCTGCCAGTGCCGGAGACACCAGAGACATAGGTTCGATGCCTAGGTCGGGAGGATCCCCTGGAGTAGGAAACGGCAACCCACTCTAGGATTCATGTCTGGAAAATTCCAAGGACAGAGGAATCTCATAGGCTACAGTCCATGGGGCTGCAAAGAGTGGGATATGACTGAGTGACTGAGTACATCTTCCAATAAGTTAGCAAGAGCAGGCTCTGCTTCTGTGGCATGGTGGTCAGTTTGGAGAGGCTGTGATGGGAAGGCTTGTATTATCTATTCCTGATTTGGTTCCAGATCTAGGCCACATTCTCTATGCCTCTCTTTCAGAAATAAAGCTGCTCTTTACCTGTGTCTTACTCCTAAATTAGACCCCAGATCTTGAGTGCTTTTGTGACCCCTTATATTCATAATTTTGTCTTTTATTTTATACTGTCATCTTTATAATAGTGGAAAACTCAAAATAACCTAAATGTTGAACAATAGATATGCATGAACAAATTATGGCACATCCATACAATTCAGTAAAATGTGACCATTTAAAGTGTACTCTGTAGGAATATTTAATGATATGGAAAATTGCACAGGATATATTAAGTGACAAACATAGGTTATAAGTCAGTATGCAGATTATTATTCTGTTAAATAATGTGTACTTGTTTAAAAAAGAACTCCAAAGAGATAGATATATGCCAAATATAGTTATTGGTTGGTAGGTTTCATTCAGTTCAGTTCACTCAGTCATGTCCGACTCTTTGTGACCCCATGGACTGCAGCACACCAGGCTTCCCTGTCCATCACCAACTCCTGGAGCTTACTCAAACTCATGTCCATTTAGTCGGTGATGCCATCCAACCATCTCATCTTCTGTCGTCCCCTTCTCCTCTCGCCTTCAATCTTTCCCAGCATCAAGATCTTTTCAAATGAATCAGTTCTTCACATCAGGTGGCCAAAGTATTGGAGCTTCAGCATCAGTCCTTCCAATGAACACTCAGGGCTGATTTCCTTTAGGATTGAGTGGTTTGATCTCCTTGCAGTTCAAGGGACTCTCAAGAGTGTTCTCCAACACCACAGTTCGAAAGCATCAATTCTTCAGCGATCAAATTTCTTTATAGTCCAACTCTCACATTCATATGTGACTACTGGAAAAACCATAGCTTTGACTAGATGGACCTTTGCTGGCAAAGTAATTGGTAGATTTATGGGTAAGTAGAATTTTCTTCAGTTGGACTTATTTGTTTTTCCTAAATTTCCTACATTTTGGAGGAAAAGTTTGCAGATGCTTAGTTTGGGGATTCAATTAAAAGTAATTAAATCTTTCTAACTAACATCTTTTATTTTGGAGAGAGTCAGGCATCTGAGTGTCCCCCAGCCCAGTTTCATAAGTTCATTTGACATCATTCACCTTTGCCTCTTTTGTAAACATTCTCTCTCTTGACTTCCTTGACTACACTCTGAGTTTTCTGCTTGTTTTCTCTGTGACCACTCCTTGTAGACACATACTCCTACACCAAGTTCTTAAATTTGGAGTTTCTCAAAGTTCAACTCCAGGCCTTTATCCCTCTTACTAGTCACTTTACCACTAGGGGACCACACCCTCAATTGTGGCTACACAACATAGATCATGTGAATTTCATACCTCAGAAAGTGAAGAAGAACTAAAACGCCTCTTGATGAAAGTGAAAGTGGAGAATGAAAAAGTTGGCTTAAAGCTCAACATTCAGAAAACGAAGATCATGGCATCTGGTCCCATCATTTCATGGCAAATAGATGGGGAAACAGTGGAAACAGTGTCAGACTTATACATATTGAAATCATCAGGAAAGTCTTTTTTAAATACCAGTGCTACATTACTATATATATACAAATAGATAAACAAGGTCCTACCGTATAGCACAGGGAATTATATTCAATATCTAATAACAATCTATAATGGAAAAGAATCTGAAAAAGAATACACACACACACATCATGAATCACTTTGTTGTATATGAGAAATACAACATTGTAAACCAACTATACTTCAATAAAACACAAGAAAAAGGTACCAATGCCTGGACCCTCAGAGATTCTGGTTTTAAAAGCCTGCAGGGGTCAGGCTCTAAAGTACTTTTTCTTTAAAGCCTCTGAATGAATGTTAATGAGCAAATAGTGTTAGGACAGTGATCTACATATTCAATCAAAATCTGGCAGTCATTTTTGACATCTTCCTCTTCCTTGCCCCTTAAGCACAAGTCAGCACTAAGTTCCATCAATTTGGCCTCTAAAATAATGTTCAAAGTTAAATGTAAGTCTTTGTCCTCATAGCCACCACCCTAATCTAAACAATCATTTCTCATCTAGACTTTCAATGCACTCTGCATAACGCATCTGTTCAGTTTAGTTGCTCAGTCGTGTCCAACTCTTTGCGACCCCATGGACTGCAGCACGCCAGGCTTCCCTGTCCTTCACCAGCTCCTGGAGTTTACCCAAACTCATCTCCACCGAGTTGGTGATGCCATCCAACCATCTCATCTTATCATCCGCTTCTCCTCCCACCTTCAATCTTTCCCAGCATCAAGGGCTTTTCCAATGAGTCAGTTCTTCGCATCAGGTGACCAAAGTATTGGAATTTCAGCTTCAGCATCAGTCTTTCCAATGAATATTCAGGACTGATTTCTTTTAGGATAGACTGGTTAGATCTCCTTGCAGTCCAAGGGACTCTCAAGGGTCTTCTCCAACACCACAGTTTAAAAGCATTCAGCACTCAGCTTTCTTTATAGTCCAACTCTCACATCCATACAAGACTACTGGAAAAACCATAGCTTTGACTAGATAGATCTTTTTGGCAAAGTAATGCCTCTGCTTTTTAATATGCTATCTAGGTTGGTCATAGCTTTCCTTCCAAGGAGCAAGTGTCTTTTAATTTCATGGCTGCAGTCACCATCTGCAGTGATTTTGGAGCCCCCAAAATAAAGTGTGTCACTGTTTCCACCCTATTTGCCGTGAAGTGATGGGACCGGATGCCATGATCTTAGTTTTCTGAATGTTGAGTTTTAAGCCAACTTTTTCACTCTCTTTTTCATCAAGAGGCTCTTTGGGTCTTCTTTGCTTTCTGCCATAAGAGTAGTGTCATCTGCATACCTGAGGTTATTATTTCTCCCGAAAATCTTGATTCCAGCTTGTGCTTCATCCAACCCAGCATTTCTCAAGATGTACTCTGCATATAAGTTAAATAAGCAAGGTGGCAATATACAGCCTCGATGTACTCCTTTTCCTATTTGGAACCAGTCTGTTGTTCCATGTCCAGTTCTAACTGTTGCTTCTTGACCTGCATACAGATTTCTCAGGAGGCAGTTAAGATGGTCTGGTATTCCCATCTCTTGAATTTTTCACAGTTTGTTGTGATCCACACAGTCAAAGGCTTTGGCATAGTCAATAAAACAGAAGTATATGCTTTTCTGGAACTCTTGCTTTTTTGATAATCCAACAAACGTTGGCATTTTGATCTCTGGTTCCTCTGCCTTTTTGAATCCAACTTGAACATCTAGAAGTTTACAGTTCACATATTGCTGAAGTCTGGCTTGGAGAATTTTGAGCATTACTTTACTAGCATGTTAGATGAGTGCAATTGTGTGGTAGTTTGAGCATTCTTTGGCATTGCCTTTCTTTGGGATTGGGATGAAAACTGACCTTTTCCAGTCCTGTGGCCACTGCTGAGTTTTCCAAATTTGCTGGCAAATTGAGTGCAGCACTTTCACAGCATCATCTTTCAGGATTTGAAATAGCTCAATCAGAATTCCATCACCTCCACTAGCTTTGTTCGTAATGATGCTTTCTAAGGCCCACTTGACTTCACATTCCAGGTGTCTAGCTCTAGGTGAGTGACCACAGCATCGTGATTATCTGGGTCATTAAGATCTTTTTTGTATAGTTCTTTTGTCTATTCTTGCCATCTCTTCTTAATATCTTCTGCTTCTGGTAGGTCCATACCATTTCTGTCCTTTATTGTGCCCTTCTTTGCGTGAAAAGTTCCCTTAGTGAAAGTGAAATCACTCAGTCATGTCTGACTCTTTGCGACTCCATGGACTGTAGCCTACCGGGCTCCTCCACTGATGGGATTTTCTGGGCAAAGGTACTGGAGTGGGTTGCCATTTCCTTCTCCAGAGGATCTTCCTGACCCAGGGACCGAACCCAGGTCTACCTGCATTGAAGGCAGACGCTTTTACACTCTGAGCCACTAGGGAAGCTTGAAAAGTTCCCTTGGTAGCTCTAATTTTCTTGAAGAGATCTCTAGTCTTTCCCATTCTACTGTTTTCCTCTATTTCTTTGCATTGATCACCAAGGAAGGCTTTCTTAATTCTCCTTGCTATTCTTTGGAACTCAGATCTGAATGTTTGTCACTCTCTTTTTCCTTCCTATGGTGGACGTACCCTAAGGTGGCCCCCGAGGAGTCATACTCTCATGTCACTCCCTCCCCTTGAGTACAGGGAGGATCTGTAATTTATTTCTAACCAGTAGAATGCAGCAAAGGGAATGGGCTGTCATTCTTACGATTACAGTATATTATGTAAGACTCCACACATTAGCAGAGAGAAGAGACTCTTCTGCAGCCTTGAAGAAGCAAACAGCCATATCCTGAACTGCCTCTGCAGGGCCATGGGGCAGGGATTGGAGGGCAGCCTCCAGCTGACAGCCAGTAAGAAACCAGGGTCCTCAGACCTGTAACTGCCAGGAAATACATTCTGTTATCACACTGAAAGCACTCAGAAGTGGATTCTTTCCTACCTGAGCTTCTAGGTGACAATGCAGCTGGGTCAACAACACCCTGACTGCAGACTTGGGAGACCCTAAGCAGAGAATCTGGCTAAGTCATGCTCAGATTCCCAATGTATGCAAACTGTGGAATTATTAATGTGAATCTGTTTAAGTCACTAGATTTGTGGTAATTTGTTATGCAGCTCCTTACTCCCAACCCCCAAACACATCAATCATTCCATGGCTTCCCATCACTCTTTAGATATATGTTTAAGAAATTATTAAAATACCTGTGAAGCTATGAGTGACCTGGCCTCGCCCGCATCTCCAGCCTCATATGTTCTACCCTGCTCAGTACACCCACCACGCAGACCTTCTTAAGGACCCCAGACCCATCTAATGTCCTTCAACCAGGGGGCATTTGTACCTCATGTTGCCTCTACCTCGAGGGCTCTGTTCTAATTCTCTCTTAGTCAATTCACTTCCTTGAGGAAGCCTTCCTTCAATCTCCCTCCCAGGATCAAATTCCTGGTTATAGCCACCTGCAGCATCATGTCTCTTTTGCTCATAGCACTTACTAACTATGACTTTACATAACTGTTTGCATCATTGTTCGATCAAGGTCTGTCCCCCCAGTTAGTCTATAAGTTCCACGAAGGCTAGTGTGACTCCTTTGGGCTCATCATTTTTCTCCAGTACTTAGCATATTAACTAAAACATAATAGGCACTTAAATGTTCCCTGAATGAATGGACATAAATTGGATGTGACTTTTGTTTAGAGCATTGGCTCTAATTTCATCTCAATGCATCCTGATTAGATCGAAGTTTATAAGACTGACCTTCATTCCAGATTCAAGCGTGGGAGTTCTAGACATGCCATAGGCTTTGGGAAAAACCAACTACAACCAGACAAATTGCCAATAATTTGTACTCTTCAAGCAAACTATTTTTAATGACAACCAACTGCATATAAGGTAATGTGTTAGTTATCATGGGGGCTGCCAAGAGGTACAATGCAATGCAAAGTCTCTGACTTCCTGTAACAGGGAAGAAAGTTGTTTTAGGGTCTCAGAAGAAAACTGAAGACATATTCCAGCTTCTCTTTTATTAAAGAAATAGTCCCTTAGATCTGATGGATGAAACTGAAAGACTCCTGTTTATGCTGATCCTAATTAAATGAGGGACAAGTTAGGAGAAAATAATCTGAAAGTGCAGATATACCATCATAAATTTAGGCTTCTAGAACTCTTGAATATCTAAGTTCTATTCAACACCTACATTATACACTATGAGGCACAATAAATATTTTCATAGCTTATATTTATCCCATAAAATACCTACTAATTGTTAAATGCAAAGCACTAATCAACTACTTCCTTAATTTGCATTCTAATAGGCAAGGGTACACTCAGCAAGCATATCAACAAATACACATACAACGGATCAGGTAATGACAGTTACATGCAGACTAAAGCAGGTCAAGGGGATAGGGGACACGAGTGAGGGTTGCTGTTTTATATAGAGAAAGTGTTTTTTTATCTCTGCTGGTCTCAGGCTATACAAAGTTTGCCCTGAAAAAGTCATGAAAGGGACTTCCCTGGCGCAGTGGTTAGGACTCCATGCTTCCAATGCAGGGGGCATGGATTGGATCCTTGGTCAGGGTACTAAGATCCCACATGCCACCTGGCATGGCCAAAAATCACTGCAGATGGTGACTGCACCCATGAAACTAAAAGATGCTTGCTCCTTGGAAGAAAAGCTATGACCAACCTAGACAGTGTATTCACAAGCAGAGACATCACTTTGCCAACAAAGGACCATCTAGTCAAGGCTATGGTTTTTCTAGTAGTCATGTATGGATGTGAGGATTAGACCATAAGGAAGGCTGAGCACTGAAGAACTGATGCTTTTGAACTGCGGTGCTGGAGAAGACTCTTGAGAGTCCCTTGAACAGCAAGCAGATCAAACCAGCCAGTTCTAAATGAAATCAACCCTCAATCATTGGACTGATGCTGAAGCTCCAATACTTTGGCCCACCTGATGCAAAGAGCCAACTCAATGGAAAAGAAACTGATGCTGGGAAAGATTGAGGGCAGGAGGAGAAGGGGGCCTCAGAGCATGAGACGGTTGGATGGCATCATCGATTCAACAGACATGAGTTTGAGCAAACTCCAGGAGATAGTGAAGGACAGGGAAGCCTGGTGTGCTGCAGTCTATGGGGTCACAAAGAGTCACACACGACTGAGTCACTGAACAACAACACATTGAGTGACAGGGTATTTGAACAAAGATTCAAAGCAAGTGAGGGCATTTGAGGATAAAAGCGTGCCAGGCCCAGGTAACAGTGACAGCAGAGGGAGCTCTCTTTGCCAGCTAAGGGGACAGCAAAGAGGCTGGCTGGGCTTTAGCACCAAGAGGGGATGAGAAAGCAGGAGAACGCAAGGTCAGAGAGGTAACAGCTAACTAGATTGCGTAAGACTCTGTAAGGACTCGAGCTGAAATTTGAGTATAACGTTCTGTTTATCAGTCTTGTTCCAGCTGCTCTATTGAGAGTAGCTTCTAGGATGCCCTGGGTGGAGCAGAGACCTGTTCAGAGGTCAGGACAATGGACCAGGCAAAAGATGATTACAGCTGTGGATATGGTGGAAAATGGACAGATCTTCTCTATATCTCACACGTGGGGCCATTGGTATGTACTGATGCATTGACTGGTTTGAGAGAATAAGGAAAAAAACAGGAATCTGGCCATGTTCTAGGATTCAATGCATTAAAAAAAATAAAGTATCCTTAAATCTCTTTCTTACTCTGCTTTCATGCAACAACATCAACAAATCTTGGGACGTGCCTGCATCCCAAATTTCTCAATCTCAACAAAAATTTAAGAATCAGAATGCCAAGAAGCACCTTTTACCCTGAAAATGCTGTCATTTTTGTATCTCCCCAAAGAAAGATGAGGGAAAGGGCTTCAGCTGAAGTGTGATGGAGAATTGATGAATACAAGGAAACAGATCAGATGCTGTGAGCAATGATCTATGGGACTGAATCCTTAAAAGCCCTCATTCCGGTCTAAATGTCCTCATTCTGGGACATCTAGGCAAGGGGTGGTGGCCCTCCAATCTCCTTTCATCTCTGTTGACTTGGGCTTTGGAGGAGCTGATGGTCAAAATGGTCTAACAGTCCTTCTCTCTCCTGGTCTCAGGCTGTGCAAATTTGCCCTTTCAAGTGCAAACAGAAAAGGGCTGCCATGCCCGTGGCCAATGTTGGGAGCAGAAACCACCGCCCTGCTGTTAACGGGCCACTGATTTTCCTCATGCTTCTTCCTTCTGTCTCTGAGAGAACGATCATGCTGCCAAGACTAAAAGTTTATGACTTCAACAATACAGTAAGAATGGAAGATCTTTATACATGCTTACTTATAACCCCCCGTCCCTACCTTACAATAAGAAAAATATCTAAGGGTGTTTTTTTCTTCTTTCCTAAAAGATTATCTTAGGACCAAACTAGGGTACCACGTTCATGTGACTCTAGTGTATGACGTGTGTTTGTAGACCTATGAGTGTGCATTTCCTTTAGGATTAAGAAAGGGGATATCAGATGAAAAATGACAGAGAGAAGAAAATAAAAAAATAACCATGACTTTTCTTTTGACTCAGAAACCTTCTACCTCACCGATTTAAAGGGTGTTTCCCAGGCCCATTGGCTCTCCCAGGGCTGTGCTGATGTTGCTCCCCTTGTGAACACATGTTCTTCCAACCCCAGCTCTTAAGTGGCTGCGTGAGCACATGTGACCTGGCAAAAAGGCTGGGGGGACCCCGGGGAGGACGAGTCTGCTTCCCTGGGGTCATGGACTCTTCTGCCGTCCCTTCTCTGGAACTCCTTCTGGGCTCCCATGCTTTCCTCGCCAGCCTTTATACAGGGTAGGTCCCCACCTGTCATTCTTAGAGGAGTTTTCTCCTCAGTTCCAAGGCTGTTCAACTCCCACAGTTACCCCTTCCACCATGCCACCCCAATTTACACCTTGAGCCAACTCTCACATCTGAGCTCTAGAACTGCATGGATGTCTCTGCATGTGATCATTATTGGGTTTGTTAAAAAATTAATTAGGGACTGCATGCTCATTGCAATAAGTATAATGCAGAGATATAAGGAAATAGTCATTATTTCTTCCTTCCCTCTCCAATTTCTCTAGTCTGAACAAGAAATATGAACAACTTACTGTGTGCATCTTTAAGCAATTTTCTCTCATCCATATTCATATAAATCCGTATGTAGATCTGTTTATATGTTACACACATATATGTTTCTATATACATTTCCTATAGGCATCTTAATCTCAGTTCTTCTCATATTTAAACTTTAGACCCAAATTTCTATGACTTTATGCTTGCTTTGCTTTGAACCTGGAATGATGCAGGATTTTCCTAATGCATCAATCAACCCCTCAAATCACCATATGCCTATCCATACACTTCTCTCCTGATAGTTCAGTTCAGTCGCTCAGTCGTGTCCGACTCTTTGCGATCCCATGAATCGCAGTACGCCAGGCCTCCCTGTCCATCACCAACTCCCGGAGTTCACTCGGACTCACGTCCATTGAGTCCGTGATGCCATCCAGCCATCTCATCCTCGGTCGTCCCTTTCTCCTGCTGCCCCCAATCCCTCCCAGCATCAGGGTCTTTTCCAATGAGTCAACTCTTCACAATAAGGTGGCCAAAGTACTGGAGCTTCAGCTTTAGCATCATTCCTTCCAAAGAAATTCCAGGATTGATCTCCTTCAGAATGGACTGGTTGGATCTCCTTGCAGTCCAAGGGACTCTCAAGAGTCTTCTCCAACACCACAGTTCAAAAGCATCAATTCTTCTGTGCTAAGCCTTCTTCACAGTCCAACTCTCACATCCATACATGACCACAGGAAAAACCATAGCCTTGACTAGATGGACCTTAGTCGGCAAAGTAATGTCTCTGCTTTTGAATATACTATCTAGGTTGGTCATAACTTTTCTTCCAAGGAGTAAGCGCCTTTTAATTTCATGGCTGCAGTCACCATCTGCAGTGATTTTGGAGCCCAAAAAAACAAAGTCTGACACTGTTTCTACTGTTTCCCCATCTATTTCCCATGAAGTGATGGGAGCTTTAGCATCATTCCTTCCAAAGAAATCCCAGGGTTGATCTCCTTCAGAATGGACTGGTTGGATCTCCTTGCAGTCCAAGGGACTCTCAAGAGTCTTCTCCAACACCACAGTTCAAAAGCATCAATTCTTCGGTGCTCAGCCTTCTTCACAGTCCAACTCTCACATCCATACATGACCACAGGAAAAACCATAGCCTTGACTAGATGGACCTTAGTCGGCAAAGTAATGTCTCTGCTTTTGAATATACTATCTAGGTTGGTCATAACTTTTCTTCCAAGGAGTAAGCGCCTTTTAATTTCATGGCTGCAGTCACCATCTGCAGTGATTTTGGAGCCCAAAAAAACAAAGTCTGACACTGCTTCTACTGTTTCCCCATCTATTTCCCATGAAGTGATGGGGCCAGAACTCCTGATAGTTAGTGTCCCAAAATGCAAATATGATCTGCTTAAACTCAGTGGTTCATCACTGCTCCTATGAAAAAGTGGAAACACATTTCCCTTACATACAAGGGCCTTCAGTATCTGACCTCAGTCCCTCAAGCCTTAGTTTTCATCACACATCATTCTCCATCCTGGGCCCCTTGTCCAACACCTTATCTCTCCTCCTATTCATGTATGCTTTGGGAAATTTCAGGCTTTCTCTTGTTTTTGCTCCTTCCCATACAATGGTCCCTCTTCCTGGGTGGAAGTATGTATTAGTCAGTGTGGGCTGCTATGATAGAATATCATAAGCTGAGTGGTTTAAAGAACAGAAAATTTAAATCGATCAGAGGATCAGCATGGCTGGGTTCTGTTGAGAGGCCCCTTCCTGGCTGGTAGATGCCATCTTTTCTATGTCCTCACACAGTGCAGAGAGAGAGGGCAGAGAGGAAAGGGAGAGAGGGAGGAAAGGAAGGAAAAAGATTTTTGTCTCTTCTTATATGGCCACAGTCCTATAATATTAGAGCTCCACCCTATGACTTTATTTACTCTCTCCTAAAGATGTGAAGAACTGACTCTTGGAAAAGACCCTGATGCTGGGAAAGATTGAAGGCAGGAGGAGAAGGGGATGGAAGATGAGATGGTTGGATGGCATCACCAACACGATGGACATGAGTTTGAGCAAGCTCTGGGAGTTGGTGATGGACAGGGAAGCCTGGCGTGCTGCAGTCCAAAGAGTCAGACACGACTGAGCAACTAAACTGAACTGAAAGATGTTCTCTCCATATATAGTCACATTAGGGGTTAAGATCTCAATGTATGAATTTGGGGAGGACACAATTCAGTCCACAGTAGGACTGAGGATTTTGCTTTCAGCACAGAAATTAAGAGTAGGGACCCTGTGCCAGACCACCTGTCTTTGAATCCATCCTTCTGCCATTTGGTCTCTGAGTGACTCTGAGCAGTTTACTTAATCTGTATCTTAGTTTCCCTATGGCCACAGTTCTCCAGAATGTAAGTGCATCAGAATCAGCTGGAGGGCTTATTAAAACACACTAAAGCACACCCAGAGAACAGACCAGTGAATAGGTCTGGGTGGAAGGGGACTGAGAGCTTGCATTTCTTTCAAGGTCCATAGAGATACTCTGCTGCTGCTGTTGGAGGCACTAGAAAAACCACTTCCCTAGAATAAAATGGGGTGAATATTAGGACCTACCTCCTAAGTTTGTCATTGGAATGATTGTGTGTGTGAAAGTCACTCAGTCATGTCCAACTCTTTGCAACCCCATGGACTATAGCCTGCCAGGCTCCTCTGTTCATGGAATTTTCCAGGACAGAATACTGGAGTGGGTAGACATTCCCTTCTCCAAGGGGTATCTTCCTGACCCAGGGATTGAACCCAGGTCTCCTGCATTGCAGGCAGATTACTAAGGGAGGTGGCAGGTGGATGTGCCAGGGGGTACTCAGAGGGATCCCCGGCTTTCAGGAAGGCGGCTCTGGGAGCCCAGGTCTATGGCTTGAGGCCAGGAAGCCTTGAACATGGGCCTGTTTGGTCAGGAGGCATGTCCTCTTCCCAGGAGACCCTCCCTCCTTTTGCAATTTCTCCAGGTCTGTCCAAAGCCAGTAAGGCTGGTCCCCCACAGAGCAGGGATCGAGTGCCCGCACACATGTGGCCTTGGAGATGTGTGCAGAACTAGCATTCTGAGGCACCAGAGAAGCCCAAACCTAAGCTGTTCAGAGCAGTGACTGGTTATGCTAATTGCCCAATGAATGCTAGTTATCATAATCATTCTGTCTGGCAAAATTATACATGTTTCTCATCCCTCAGTTTCTGCTTCACACTTGCGGAAAAGCTTTCCTAATATTCCCTGGTAGAATGTGTAGTCTTAGACCTGTAGCCTCCTGACCTCATTATAGAACTTATCACATGGAATCGTAACTATTTACAACTTACACGGAGGCCTATGTCTTCCACGGACTGAACTGCTTAAGGATGGGAATTTTGTATTATTTACCTTTGATTTCCCAGAATATGCATGACACAGAGCAGCTGCCCAGTGAATATATTTTTACTGAAGAAACTGATGCAGAGTCCCATGCATCTGTGATAATCCATGCAGGGTCGCCCAGACTCAGTAAGAACGGCTGTCTGGTTATCATTTAGGTTTTCCCCTCAATTCTAACACAGGAGACTTCCTCTTTTGGCAGAGGTTCTCAATGATGGCAACATATTAGAAACACCTTTTATACCAGGATGCTACTTGAGCCCCTCCCCAGACGAAGCAGTGTGGAATCTCTGGGTAGAGGGCCTGGGCAATAGTAAAGCTTCAGAGTTCATCAGGTGATTCTCATGAATAGCCAGAGTTGGAAACAAGCTGGGAGAATGCAATCTACTAAAATGTGCATTTCATTCATTATTATCAGTCTTCTACTCCTGACCATAAATTTCTTTCTCTTATCCCAATATAAATTGCCAGCTTTGAACAGTTTTGAAAAGGGGTAAATAGAGAAATTAGCATTTGTAGAGCACTTTACAGTTTTCAAAGCACTTTTATACTCAGTGTGTCATCAAAATCTTAAAATAACCCAGTGAGGAAGGTATCATTATTCTTTACAAATGCTTGAGGCAACAGCCTAGAGAGGGGGGTACATACCAAATCCTTTTAAAAGAAGCAACAGATCAGCAAAATGCCATCTGCCAGGGGTGTGTGTGTGTGTGTGTGTGTGTGTTTTGCTCCTGGACGATCTGCTATTAACAATGCTACCTACCTATAAGCCATTTTTGCTGCTCATCTAGGACTTGGATTCTAAACATTTTTCTCCACTTGGCATTGGAGACACTTCGTTCCATGGCTGGCCAATGATGTCTGCTCTGTCCCTTGGCAACCCAAAACTGGCATGTCTCTCTCCTAGGTGCTTTTCACGGATTAACCTCATCCCCTGCTCAACCCTTGGTGTTGGTTTGACTTCACTCTTCCCATAGTCAGCAACTCACAATTTCTCCAATAGTATGATTAAAGAAATTTCAATTGAGAGCAGTTAAATGACTTGCTTAGACAAAGTCAGTGAGGGAAGGACCAGGATTCAAACCCAGATCGAGTAGGAAACAACTCAGGGGGACTCAGTGCTTTGAGGGAAGGAGTGGGCACAGAAGAGGAGAGGATGTGGCAAGGGAAGAGAAGGCATTGGACACCTGCTTTATCCTATGCAAGTCTGCCCAAGGCCACATCTGAGTACGTGGGCCTACGACTAAACTATAAATGAATAACAATACTAGTTTTAAATGGGTGACAGAGGTCAAAAGGTTAAAAGAAAAGATGTCAATTAGTTGTCACCCAGCATAATTAAGCTTCCTTCATAGCTCAGTTGGTAAAGAATCCACCTGTGATGCAAGGAGACCTCTGTTCAATCCCTGGGTCGGGAAGATCCCCTGGAGAAGGAAATGGCAACCCACTCCAGTATTCTTGCCTGGAGAATCCCATGGATGGAGGAGCCTGACGGACAACAGTCCATAGGGTCGTAAAGAGTCAGACACAACTGAGTGATTGAGAACACAGCATAATTAAGGATTCATTATTAAGCAGTAAATCTAACTATTGGATGCTTATTTTGATACAGTTGTTAAGTGCTTAAATAAGAAAATATATCAGCATAGAAATAAATATAACACAGAAATGGGGCAAATACAGAAAGAAAATAGTCATTGTGGTACATCAGCAACACTTTTCTTCACCTAGGAATCAAGAATAGGGTAAAAACAGGGAAAGCAGCAATAGATTGATCCATTGATTGATAGATAATAAATAAAGAAGTACTACAAATGTGTAGTAAAGCTGATTTTTAAGGTGATACTTGCAGGATACTTTGGAAGATTGTAAGTTTGGAGAATAAATGTGATGGTTCTCTATTGTATTAGGGAAGTGTTTAAATATGTGTAATAAAAGATAATGACAGTGTCAGACTGAGTATCCTACACTGCAGTCAAGAGCCTCGAGTGGCCCATGAACTAACTTGGTGGGTTGTGTTAGGGCTTAAAAGAAGCAAAAAATAAAAATATTGGAGAGCACCCATCTTTGTAAAGGTGAGTGTTGTCTCATGACCTGTTGGAATCAGTGTTGTGTGCACGTGTGCACTGTCAGCAGCTGAAGTTCGTACAACGGAGTCAAAAAAGCACGAAAACCAATGATGTACATAAATATTTAAAGATATGAAATAGTTTAAAAAATAAGATAAAATGGTAACAATAGTTTGCTAAAGATGCTAGAATTTAACCATCTAAAATGAGTATTTAGCTCATCAAATGGAGAAGGCAATGGCACCCCACGCCAGTCCTCTTGCCTGGAAAATCCCATGGATGGAGGAGCCTGGTGGGCTGCAGTCCATGGGGTCGCTAAGAGTCGGACATGACTGAGCGACTTCACTTTCACTTTTCACTTTCATGCATTGGAGAAGGAAATGGCAACCCACTCCAGTGTTCTTGCCTGGAGAATCCCAGGGATGGGGGAGCCTGGTAGGCTGCCGTCTACGGGGTCACACAGAGTCAGACACGACTGAAGTGACTTAGCAGCAGCTGCAGCAGCTCATCAAAGAAATCCCTTAAGTACACTGCTTTATTCCAGGGATGTGGCAATGACCCAAAACATTTTTGGAAGTGCTTCCAAAACCTAAGCACATCCTTGTAAATATAATTAATGGCAGCAAATATTTGTCCTTTGAGGAAATATTTTATATTTAAATAAAAAGTCACTTAGAATCAAATATGATGAATAAAAAAGATGACAATGAAGATGAATGGGATATGTTTAGAAAAGCCCTGGGCTGTAAACTCAATAGCAATGAGAATATCATTTCTAAATTTTATACCTTCAGATTCTGCCATATTGCTTGACATATGATAACTGACCAAAAAGTGTTTGATGAAACAGTGAACAAACGAACCAACTAGTAGAAAATATTTTGGTATGGGCCCCAAATATGATATTTTTAAAAGGATATCCAAGATGTTCTAATTTAGTGGCGTTATCACTGGAGAGAGTGATGAGCCTCTCAAGGGAATCAGAGGCTGTTTGAGGGCAAATCAGATTGAGGAATACAATTCCTGATGCATAGACATATGCTGTATTCACATCCAGGCGTGCTCACACATACACATAACTTACCTTTTCTATCCATATGTAAATATGTACAAGACATCCCTATATGTATGGAAAGAAAGTTAAATCTTCTTAGTCATGGGTAGCTGTTCAGGAGAGAGGGAAAAATGAAGGCTTATTAAAATCAAAAGGGGATAGAAGCAGATTTGATACACTAAGTGGTTAGACACAAGATTCTGCCTGCAAATTGAGAATGTACCTTATCCCTATTGCCTGATATCAGGCAAATGATTATTTCTCAACTTCTTTGTGGTCCAGTCCTGGATAGCCTGGTGAGGTGGAGTTGGACATAGCACAGTGTCCTCAGTCTTGACCTAGATTCTCAGAAACATATTAGGGGAAAGAACCCCACTATCTATCCTCTTTGAATTGTGGATGACAAAACAGAGGCAAAATAAAATATCCTGTTTATGGAAAGAAGCAGGACTAAGTCACATGATAGATTTTTAGGGCATCAAGAAGAGTAGAAAATTTGTTTTCTACAAGTTACCACAAAAACACTATTGGAGAAAACAGAAAAATAAAAACAACCTTCCATTTGTCTTCTGCTGAATAACAACAGGATATTCCTTTCTGCATGGTCCAAACAATTAAGATACACAATTAATATCTCATAAGCATCACTATATTCTTTACACGTCAATCTCTGTCTAGGCTGAACAGCAGCATTTCTATTGCAATAGTAGTATGGAAAAATCTAGGGTCATATCCTGGGAAAGGGGGGGATCTGGGTTCTAGTTGCAGTCTTTATCCATAATTAGCTCTGTGACCTTGAACAAGCTACTCCCCTGAGCTTTTGTAGCCTTCTGAATTAAATAGGGTGACTGGAGTGGATAGTAGCGGATTCTCCTTCCAGGATTGGCAGGCTAATATTTGTTAAACACAGTTTCACCATGTGATAGGAAAGACATGCATGCAATTCATTCTATAACTGCCTCAAGAATGTCTGCTGAAAAGACCTTGCCTTTGCAGAGGGCACATGATGGACCTGGCCAGGTTCTCACTGTTATATTCTACCTGAGGGATGTGTTAGTGGCCTGGCTCAAGTTCAAGAAAGCACACACTTTCATCTCCTTCCTCATGCAAAGAGAGGCTGATAAAGCTTTTGTTAAATTGCCCAACAAAGAGGAAACTACGAATTTCATGCAATTATATGGTTCCTGAAGGTTCTTCTAATTGAATTACCATAGGCGCCTGTTGGGCATTCCTGGTCACATCCCCTATAATTCCATTAGTATTCTTTCTGTGGATCCTATAAATGCCATTAACAAAAGGCAGATATTTGCTTTCAATAAGATAACACAGATGATTTTGTCTAATTCTCTCTCTAATCCCTCCCCCTCACAGCCCATGTAATCACTTGCAATTGTTCAAATCCAGCCATTTGTTATTGTTGATCAAAACTCCTTTGGAAACATGACAGTTATTGAGGAGGTTTAGCCCCTTCACTTCACCCATCACATGCTCTTGTCTTCCAGGCAGGTGAAATGAACAGCTTGTACTGATTTCCGCACTTTGAAACCTACGGAGAGGAAGAAAAAGGGTGGCCAGAACCTGCCCAGTCCTCACTGAACTGCATCTGAACACAAGACTGATCTTGTGAAGAGATTATACTTCACAGAGTAGGTGGGTTTCTTCTGAGATTCTTCTATCCCACATGGGCAGTGGTTGGCTATTGCTGGGAAGTTACATCCTCTGGAATGAGCTCACCATACAGCCCTTGCAGGCTGGCTCTTACCATTTCATCAAATCTTCATTATTCTTGGGCTGTGCGGTCTTGGATATCCCTAAATCTAATTGGCTTTTAAGCTATTCAAAGTCTTCACTTGCTTACCTTATAGTTTCAGTTATCTGATTGCTTATTCATTTCTGATTATTGGCTGAGCAGGGTAAAACCTGATCTCTTTTGATCCTGATCTGATATCTTCATGGCTCCAGTGAGGTATCTGTAGGAAGGCTTGGGCAAAATAAGTATTTTTGTGAATTGCATTTATTCATATCAGACCCACCACTATAAATAATCCAAAGTGGAGCATAAGGTCCAGCCACTGGTCAGTGGTAGTAATAAAAGCTGAAACTCAGTTGGACCAGGGACATGAGTGATGTTCTTAATAAGAGCAGAGCTTGGATAGCCTCATTTTCTCTCCACAAAGCAACACATAAGCACAGACCCAGGCATTGCAGTAAGAGAAAAGAAAATGTTAGACTGAGTTTGGGACCAGACGGCTTTCACAGTGGGCCTCTCTAATCTCATCTCTATTTCTGCAAATCACTTCCCCCTTAGACTAATCCTTTGATAATTACCAGGCCCATCCATTCACAGCTGAAGTGGAGACACATCAGTATACTGAGAGGCATGGTGATATATGCAGTGGGCTGTCAGTGAAAGAAGCCAAGTCTCTTGTCTCAGCTGCAAAAGGTTTACCCTTTCCATGTTAAAGAAGGTTCAAATCAGAACACTCAACTTTGCAAGACTGGCGAGGAACCTCCATCAAAAGTGAGAAGTAATGAGAGGAGATGAAGTTCACAGAAGACCCCTATTATCTCTGCTCATAGCAGAGCAATTATTGGAATAATTGTCTACTGTGAACATGAATCCCACACTTACAGTTGTTTCCCCATTATTTTCATTATTCCAATTGATCGATGCCACTTCTAAAACTATTTGAAAGAAATATGGTCTTTCATTATAGTCTTGTATTTTTTAATGTAAGATTAAACCATGATATGCATTAAAGAAAATATAAGAAGCACTACTTATGTTTCATACCATAGAAAATAGACCTGATTTTTGTAAGGGTTATTCACTGTAAATTTGTTTGCTTCAAAATTTACAGCTAGAGAACTGAAAATTTTTGGTGTTTCCAATTTGAGTTTCCTCGATACACATTAAGGGTGAAAGACACAGGAATCAAGTGAACCAGATGTAGAAAGGGGCCACCAGGCCATTAAGTCCTATGTCCCTAAGGACCACTGTAGTTTGTCCCCCTCCTCAGAGGTTTAGCCAGTTTAGTTTGAAATATCTTAACCAATGTATCACCCGGAGGAAAAGTTCTGGATAACAAGAGTGTGCCATTAGAACACTTTTCTGATGACTGAAGCCCTGGCTGTTCTTTAAAATGTAGCCCCAGAAATGCTCTAAGTGCAAATGTTCAGTTAGAACATATTTTGATAGGGCTTCTTAGTAATGAGGTCCTTGGTTAGTAAATTAGCACTCTGTGGCTAAAAAGTCAATAGAGACATAGTTTCCTGGAGGGACAACGCTCTCTGGATACTGACACAGCCAGGGTCCTCTGCAATATGAAAGCGTTCAAAATTTCTCTCAACTGTTGAGAGAAATACTTGACTTATCAGCTTGGGATGACACAGTAATAAGAGCAGGGGCATCCCAGGTGGCACAGTAGTAAAGAATCCACCTGTCAATACAGGAGATGAAGAAGACACAGGTTCAATCCCTGGGTCAGGAAGATCCCTGAAGGAGGAAATGGTAACCCACTCCAGTATTCTTGCCTGGGAAATCCCATGGAGAGAGGAGCCTGGCGGGCTATAGCCCATGGAGTTGCAAAGAATCAGATACAACTGAGCACAGCATCACAGCACAAAATTAGAGCTAACATTTATTGGCCAGGTGACTGTGCTAAGTAAACTCTGAATTATCTCATTAACTCCTCACCATAAGCCCTATGAGGGAGACACATATACATTTTCTATATGAGGCTGCTTAGATGTGTTCAGTGACTCACCCATGCTCACAGGACTAGTAGAGCCCAGAACTGAAACCAAAACTGTCTGACCCTGGAGTCCATTCTCCTAACCCTGTGTGTATCTCTTCACCTGGGTCTAAGTAGACGGACCAGGGCTCACTTCCAATCCCGTGAAACTGCCATCATTAGTGAAGAAGGAACCATCAGATGGGTCCAGCTTGCCTATATGCTTCATAGGGGATCCACATGCTTTTCTTGACTGACTCCCACCAGGGGAAGAAAGAGAGGAGAGAACAGGAGCCTGCCAACCTCGACAGATGGTGTGTAGGCTGTTTTGGAGATGAGAAGAGGGAGATTTTTGCTGGCTGACAAAGAACAAGGGAAAGAGATTGGAGGGAAGTGTGACATAAGCAGAAAGAGCTAAACTTGAAATATACGTGGAAGAGAAGATTGAGGGATGGGGACTGATCTAGGAGACAGATGGGTAAATAGACTTGAAAGAACATTTTTTAAAATGCCACATAACTCCAATCTAGTGAGGAAAAGTGAGGGAGAACACACAATCAGAAACGGGAGAAGCAAGCTTCTCTCCATAGTGTTTCTGTAGTTTCCCAGTGGAAAGATTCAAAAGACTCTCCCTACAAGGAATTAAGGATCCAAATTTACATCCAGAGAAAAACTTGCCCTAGTCACTCTAGTTTGGAGTTAGCCTCATGGAAGAACAGAAGCTCAAAATATGCTGAAGAAGCTTTATATATATATATCAGTTTCCATCCATTGTCAACTGAGTTCCAGAAAGAGGACAATAAGGTAAAGTGGAATTTCTGTTCAGCTGAACCTCATGGATATATATCATCTATTACTAAGCTGCAAGGATCCTCCCAAACCTTGGCTGACAGATGCAGTTTCCCAGTGGAAAGATTCAAAAGACTCTCCCTACAAGGAATTAAGGATCCAAATTTACATCCAGAGAAAAACTTGCCCTAGTCACTCTAGTTTGGAGTTAGCCTCATGGAAGAACAGAAGCTCAAAATATGCTGAAGAAGCTTTATATATATATATCAGTTTCCATCCATTGTCAACTGAGTTCCAGAAAGAGGACAATAAGGTAAAGTGGAATTTCTGTTCAGCTGAACCTCATGGATATATATCATCTATTACTAAGCTGCAAGGATCCTCCCAAACCTTGGCTGACAGACTACTGGTGGTGTGATCAGTATCCCACATTCTCGCCTTTCCTATTCCCTCCCAAGCTAGCTTAAATTATTTATGCACATGACTTCACATTAAGATGGTTTATTCATGAGGTCGCCTTGGGAGACAGGAGATAGACAACCTGCTTTTGTGAGAGTCTCTCTGGAGAGTGGCAGCTGTACAATGTACTACTCCATCCGGCTCTATGAGGACAAAATATCTCAATGGAGAGGCCTCTGTTTAAAATAATGATCATAGGTCTCAAGTTGAGAAGCATTTATATTGATATAGCTGCTTAGAGAGAGAGAAAAAAAAGGTTCCTCAGCACCAGACAGGGTAGGTCTGTGTTAAGGAGGACAGATCAGTACCTCTGACTGGTTGGATCTGCAACAAGCCAGAAGGCAATTTACCATCCTGAAGGTAATTTACCTTTGTCGGCCATGGTTCTTCTCTGGAAGAGATCAGAGACAACCAAATGAATCATTCTGCCATCTCTCTATACCATTTACTGTGGCCAGGGGCTTGGCCAGAGCTGAGGCTGGCTTGGGCCCTATTCTGGGAGGTTTGGTTGCTAAAGAACCTGATTACTGAATAGACTTTGTTGACAAATAGTCTCACCAGTCAGATAACTCTGGAAGAGAATCCTGCTATTGCATCATAAGAAAATCTTTTCTTTTTCAGGTATCTTTTTTTCAGCTTTCTTAATAGCATCCTTTGGTCATTTGTTTGCCTTTTTGGCAACAATTAAATTAAATCTAACTGGAACTACTGCTTTCAATTAAGATCACATAATGTATAACTGCAGTTCTCAAAGTGCAGCAAGACTTTAAAATGTTTTGTCATAGTCGAAACTGCGTTAAAGACATCAGTTGTGTTTCTCCCTCCTCCTATACCCTGACATTTTCCACCTCCCTGAGAATTCTCTCGTGCTACAGATTTCCCTACAATTAACCTGTGCTTTGTCCTGAGTTAGCTTAATTGAAAACATCAAGCCAATAAAACTTAGAAAAGATGAGTGTTTTATAAAGATACACAGGAAAGAGAAGGGTTTTATGTAAACCTATACACTTCAATTTCTGCTCTTAAAAAAAATGTATTCTCAGGAAGATAGGTGTGGGTTTATTTTCTACAAACAACCTATGCATAGTACTGAGTAGGCAGCTCTGAACTAGCACAGATGTAAAGTATAATGCATGCTCTAAGCAATCAAGGAGACTACCCAGGGATAAGACATGCATATCTCAGATGCTAAGTGGCAATAAAAGAGTTAAATAGGTATCAAAGAGTTATCAGACAAAATACATTCATTTCCCATTGTGTGGAAAATTTTCCAGATATTCACAAGGCTCACTTCCTCACCTTCTTGCAGTCTTTCCTCAATGTCACCTTTTCACCCTGACTATCCCACTTAATTTTGGAATGCTCCTTTGGTGTTCCAATCTTCCCTACTATAGTTTTCCCATAGTGCTTTCTATCTTCTAACAAACAAACAAACAAAAAAGCTCATTAATTTATTAGGATTTGGGTTCTTTTCTGTCTCTCCCACAAAAATATAAGTTCCATAAGGGGCAGGAATTTTAATTTTTGTCCACTTTTTTCACTGTTGTATCTTTAGCTTCTGGAAAGTGAACAGCACTTTGGAGAAACAATAAATATGTGTTATTTGTACTACATGACCTTGAAGTTGAGTTAGATAGAATGAATATAAAACTAAAGATTCATACACCATGATCTAGTGGGATTTATCCCAGGGATGCAAGGATTTTTCAATATCCACAAGTAAATCAGTATGATATACCTCATTAACAAATCGATGAATAAAAACCATATGGTTATCTCAATAGATGCATAAAAAGCTTTTGATAAAATTCAACATCCATTTATCAAAAATGGAAAGTAGGCATAGAGGGAACATACCTCAAATAATAGAAGTCCTATATGACAAACCCACATCTAACATCACACTCAGCAGTAAAAAACTGAAAGCATTTTCTCTAAGATCAGGAACAAAACAAGGATGTTCACTCTTGCCACTTTTATTCAACATAGTTTTGGGAATCCTACCCATGATAATCAGAGAAGAAAAATAAATTTTGAAATCCAAGTTGGGAAAGAAGTAAAATTGTCACTGTTAGCTGATGACATGATACTATACATAGACAAATCCTAAAGATGCTACCAGGAGTTACTAGAGCTCATCAATAAATGCAATAAAGTTGCAGGATACAAAATTAATATACAAAAAAATCTGCAGCATTTCTATACGCTAAGCACAAAAGCCAGTGCTCCACAACCAGGGATGCCTGGGCACGCGCAGGTACTACAACCAGAGAAGCCCAAGCAACACAATGAAGATCTGATACGGCCAGCAAGAAAAAACAGGGGGGGCGGGACCTAATTACATTTAAAAGCTTTTACACAGCAAAGAAAACCATAAACAAAATGAAAAGACAATCCACATAATGGGAGAAAATACTTGTAAACAATGTGACCCATAAGAGATTAATTTCCAAAATATACAAACAACTCATGCAGCTCAATATTAAAAAACAACACAGTCAAAAGTGGGTAGAATTACCCTTCAATAAAAAAACATACATTTTTTTAAAATGCGGGCAGATCTAAATAGACATTTCTTTAAAGAAGATATAGGCTTCCCTGGTGGCTCAGAGGTTAAAGCGTCTGCCTCCAATGTGGGAGACCCAGGTTCGATCCCTGGGTTGGGAAGATCCTCTGGAGAAGGAAATGGCAACCCACTCCAGTATTCTTGCCTGGAGAATCCCATGGACTGAGAAGCCTAGTAGGTTACAGTCCACGGGGTCGCAAAGAGTCGGACACGACTGAGCGACTTACAAATGGCTAAAAAGTACATGAAAAGATGCTCAACATCATTACTCATCAGAGAAATGCAAATCAAATCTATGATGATCTCACACCGGTCAGAATGGTAATCACTGAAAAGTCTACAAACCTCCCCAATAAATGCTGAAGAGGATGTGGAGAAAAGGGAAACCTTCTATACTGTTGGTAGGAAGGTAAATTGGTATCACCACTATGGAGAATAGGATGGATGTTCCTTAAAGAACTAAAAATAGAATTACCATATGGTCCATCAATCTCAATCCTGGGCAGATATCCAGAGAAAACCATACTTCAAAAAGATACATGTACCCCAAAGTTCAAAGCAACACTATTTACAATAGTTAAGACATGGAAGCCAGCTAAATATCCATTGATGGATGAAAGGATAAAGAAAATGTGGTACATATATATAAAGAAATATTATTCAGCCATAAAAAGAACGAAATAGTGACATTATGGATGGACCTAGAGATTTCACACGAAGTGAAGTCAGAGGAAGACAAAAACGTGATATCACTTATATGCGGAATCTAAAAATCATGATAGAAATGAACTTATTTACAAAATAGAAACAGACTCACAGATTTTGAAAGCAAACTTATGGTGACCAAAGGGGAAATGTTGGCAGGGGAATGAATTAGGAGTTCGGGATTAACATATATACACTACTGCTACTATTACTACTACTGCTGCTAAGTCGCTTCAGTCGTGTCCGACTCTGTGTGACCCCATAGACGGCAGCCCACCAGGCTCCCCCGTCCCTGGGATTCTCCAGGCAAGAACACTGGAGTGGGTTGCCATTTCCTTCTCCAATGCATGAAAGTGAAAAGTCAAAGTGAAGTCGCTCAGTCGTCTCTGACTCTTAGCGACCCCATGGACTGCAGCCCACCAGGCTCCTCCGTCCATGGGATTTTCCAGGCAAGAGGACTGGGTGGGGTGCCATTGCCTTCTCCAATATATACACTACTAGATACAAAATAGATAAGCAACAAAGACCTACTATAGAGCACAAGGAACTCTACACATATTCCTTAATAACCTAAATGGGAAAAGAATCTGAAAAAGAATAGATATATGTAGAGATGAATCACTTCGCTGTACATTTGAAATGAATAAAACATTGTAAATCAACTATAATTCAATGTAAAATTTAAAAAATAAATAAAAAGAAAGGAAGAATGATTAGTTAATAGTACCTGCTGTAAAAAACTCAGAAAGACACTAACAATGAAGATAAACACTAATAACAGCAACAGTGGTAGCTGTTATTTATAGAGCACTTATTTGGGGCCTGTCACTGTGCTAAGCTCATTATTTCATTTAACTTCCACAATAATCCTTTTAAATAGATATTTACTCCCTTATATTGATAAGAAAACAAAGGCTCAGAAAATTTAAATCATCGGCCCCAGATAACATAGCAGGAAAGTGGCTATTGTGTTGGAGTTTTGGTACAAGACTCTGTCACCTCAGAATCCATGACTTTTCTATTGATTTAATTATAGAACTTTTCCAAACATATATAAAATTAGAATCATGTTATGAAACCCTCTGTATTCACTGCTCATCTTCAACCAACAACCATAAATCCATAGCCAACCTGGTTGTCAGAAGTCATGATCTTAACCACTTACTATATGAAGAAACAAGTGAAACAGAAATTTGACTCCTTATGAGCAGTCTACACATGGGATTGGTCAGGAAAGCCTCCAGAAGGTCCACTTTGGTTAAACCCCCCTCCTTTCCTTTCTCAACTCCTTCTCACCAGCTCATCATCCAGGCTTCATGTGAAGCCCCAGGGGATGGAATGCCCTGTCTCTTCTCTGTTCCTAACTCTGTGCTCAGGATTCGCGAGGCCTGATCCAAAGGAAAATTGAGTGAGCACTCATTTGGGTGAGTATATATGCTTAGGTTGGCAAGAAAGAACTTTCCACTAAGACTCATTACACAGGGTCAGAGTCCAGAGGAGCAAGTTCAGGAAAGGAGACCCTTGAAGCACCCAAGGACTAAGACCAGGTATCCCTCTGGGGTGCTCGTGCTGGTGGCTGATGGTGAGCCTGGAGGCACCATCAGCATTTTGGGGCTAAGAGGCGGGTACACAATACTATGGCTGGAGACAGCAGACTTAGGAAGTCACAGAACTTGGGTATAAAAGGGGTGCTGGGAAAACTTACTTCCTAAAGATGTTGATGTAATTTTGAGCAGAGGATAAGGTGGTTGGATGGCATCACCAACTTGATGGACAGGAGTTAGAGCAAGCTCTGGGAGTTGGTGAAGGACAGGGAAGCCTAGCATGCTGCAGTCCATGGGGCCACAAAGAGTCAGACACGACTGAGCGACTCAACTGAACATGATGCCTGGAACGTGTTAATTCTCTGGGAATCGGGGTTGGAATGTTCTCCCTTTCTGTCATGTGACACTTTAGCATTCATTAATGAAGATACGGTGGAGATCCCCAGTGAAATGTGCCTATAACTGATAATATTCATATTTTTACAAAGAAGGAAATTGAAGTAACAAGGAATCCTGTTTGGATTGTATGTCCCAGTGACCCACATCCCACTTGCATTTTGGAAGAGAGCCAGGATCTTGAACCCAATTCCCTCTCACTTCTCAATTCTTTCTCACTCTCCAGGGTCATAACTCTTTCTTTTATGTCTACATTAACACCTTTGAAGGTGCTGACCCATTCTCAGTGTTCTCCTACTGAACCATGTCATCCTCAGGCTGTAATAATATAGGAACAAGAAACTGAATATCTTCCCTGTCCATAAGTACTGTAAGGCCGAGTACTCAGTTGCTAAGTAATGTCCCACTCTTTGTGATCCCATGGACTGCAGGCCACCAGGGCCTTCTGTCCATGGGATTTCTCAGGCAAGTGGGTTGCCATTTCCTCCTTCAGGGGGAGCTTCCTGACCCAGAGATCAAACCCACATCTTCTGCATTGGCAGACAGATTCTTTACCACTGATTCACTGGAAAGCCCCAAGTACTGTATTTATGTCTATAAATACATGTACACACACATACAACATATGTATTGATATATATATACAGTGTATGTATACATATCATATATATGTGTGCTCAGTCACTACCATTGTGTCCAACTCTTTGCAACTCCATGGACTGTAGCCCACCAGGCTCCTCTGTCTGTGGAGTTCTCCAGGCAAGAATACTGGAGTGGGTTGCCATTTCCTTCTCCAATATCATATCTATCTATCTATCTATATATGTACATACACACACACACATATATATTGCTTATAGCAATGTAGGTATCATTAATCTCTCTTCTCCTTTCTTTCTGTTAATATTAGAACCAAGGGCCAAGGAGGTGTTGTAACTTGCCAAAAGCCAGTGTTGGAATTGTGTCATCCAGCCAGCCCACCTTGGCCCTTCAGGGATACTTATGCTCAGGAACAATGAGGGAGTTGAGAGTAGGGTAGAGACACAAGGGCCAAGCTATTGCATTCCATACCAAGGTGTAAGCAGGATGGTCAGATCTTCAACTCAGCCTGACATTCCGTAGGCACAAAATTCTACACCTAATTGCTCTCCATGAATCATCATTGTCAGGTTGTTTTGCTAAGCATATTTTGTGTTTAAGTACAGCAAAATCTTTCAGAGGTTCAGGCGGTCATTATAATAAATTCTCTGATGAATAGGGGCAATGATCACAGGCCCTCATATATGAGAATCCTCAGGGACTGAGGCATCATGCCTCCTGAACAGGCTATGTCTGCTGAAGCTGTGGTTCCTCCCAGAAATAAATTTCCAGAGCCTCATTACTGGAGAAGAGGCTGTCTGATAGAGTGAATAACAGGGTAGGCTCTAGAGGCAGATTGTCTGGGTTCAAATCCCACTCCACCACTTTCAAACTCTGGGATCGTGAGCAAAGCCTCTCAGTATGTCAGTTTCATCCTCCATGAATGGGGATAATAAAAATATCTGATTCATGGCTTGTTCTGAGAAGTAAATGAGTTAGTGCATATTAAAATAAAATGTAGAGTCATGCCTTGGAAATAGTAAATGCTTAAGAAATAATGGCTATTATACCAAACACATCTCCAGACTATGAGCTATCTTCCACGTTTAGTGATTCCCTCAACTCCACACTAAACTTTGTTCATTCTCTCCTTGAGGAATTTAATTTGTAGTTGAGCTGGGCTGCAATATTACCCTTGCCCAGAAAGTATCAGTCACTCCCACATGGCAATGTTCTCCATACCAAATTCGTCACAATAAGCTTTTAGCAATAAAATAAACTTAAGGTCCAGACATATTGGAAATATTTGGTTAAACAAAATGGAAACTATTTCTTTATTGCAGAACATTTCAGAACATCTAACATGTTACATATATTGTAAACCTATAATCGTAAAGGAGGGGATGGGCATAAGAGGGGAAGAATACTGGGTTCTTCAACTTTTCCAAGCCCAGAACATTTTCTTCTACATGACATTCATTCACTGCTTAAGGGACATTAATGTTCTACCAAACTGAGTTGGATAACACTTCGTCTATGTGTGCTAAGTCACTTGGGCCGTGTCCAGCTATTTGCGACCCCATGGACTGTAGCCCACTAGGCTCCTCTGTCCATGGGATTCTCCAGGCAAGAGTACTGGAGTGGGTTGCCATGCCCTCCCTTGCCACAAAGTGTAGTTTTTATATCATCTGCTTGTTAAAAATGCAGTTTTCTGAATTTCACACAAGCCCTACAGAATCAGACTCTGAAGGAAGGGCTGAAGATTCTGCATTTTAACAAGCTCCCCAGGTGCACATTAAATTTTGAGAATGACGACCTTAAAGAAAACACAGCCCTAATTTTGGAATTCTATACATCTGAAATCTTGAATACTAAATTTTCCTTAATAGGAAGAATACTCATTAACTTTCCAGAAGCCCCTATTTTAATAAAAAGTAGGTACAGTGGGATAACTAGTGAGGTGTGTCTGTTGGTTTAATTGCATAAACAGTAAAGGTTTTCCCTGTGCTTGGTATTGTGCCAAGGAGCTGGGATACAATGCCCAGACCTTGCCTTCAAGGTGTTTACAGTCTATAATTACGAAGGGAACTGGGGGCGCTTAGGGGCCCCCAGGTAGCATTAGTGGTAAAGAACCCAGCTGCCAACGCAGGAGATGTAGGAGACCAGGGTTTGCTCCCTGGGTTGGGAAGATTCCCTGGAGGAGGGCATGCAACCTCCTCTAGTAGTGTTGCCTGGAGAATCCTGTGGACAGAGGAGCCTGGCGAGCCACAGTTCATAGGGTTGCACAGAGTCAGACACGACTGAAGCAACTTAGCGTGCACACACACAGACACTCAGCCTCCTGCCTGGAATCACTGTAGGGCTTTGGCTGCAGCCACTCAGTAGTCAAGCTCACATAGGATACAAGGGACTCATCTCAGCAATTAAAGTAGGGAGTCTGCGCGTGTGCTCAGTCGTATCTGACTCTTTGTGACCCCACGGACTGTAGCCTGCCAGGCTCCCCTGTTCATGGGATTTCCCCGACAAGAATACTGGAGTGGGTTGCCATTTCCTACTCCAGGGAATCTTCCCGACCCAGGGATTGAACTCTTGCATCTCCTGCATTGGCAGGCAGATTCTTTACCACTGCACCACCTGAGAAGCCTCAAGTAGGAAGAAAAAGAACTAATTTCTCTCTTAAATGGCTCAGTCACAAATGAAGACTGGGAGGAGGGTCTGTTTTTGATATCCTGGGGGAAAATGGAGTAGGAAACAGAACCAAGAAAGCAAATGAAGTAAACGATGAGAATGGGAAGTAATGGGCAAGGAAACCTAATAGGGAGATGAGTTCAGGGAAGGAAATGAAACAACAACAAAACTCTGCTGACTCTGTTCAGTTTAAGGTGAGAAATAACAGGAATAGAATGTCAAATTGCTGAGTCCTGCAGACCTAAACCATAAGCCTTCTCTGAGCTGTTCAGCTTTTTCCCTCTATAGTCACTAATTAAATATTGCCTAAAAATAAAGAAAAAAAAATACAAAGGTTTTTTTTTTTTTTTTTTTTTTTTTTGAGTAAACAGAATGCATATCCTGAGACTATAATGGGGTTGGGTATCTGGCTGACCTACACAGGCACGAATGTGAAGCAGGTCAATAGAGGGCTTATCTCTGTTTTAAACTTTTCATAATCACTCCTAAATTCATGTGTAATTTTTATAGAATTTTATTTTCCTATGTAGTCTCTTTGCCCTAACTAGCAATAAATGAAAATATATGGAATTTTCCTTTCAGTGTGGTTTATCCAGAACTATAAACCAGAGGATCAGATGATTCTAAAGGACATCCTAAGTAGTATTTGAAATCCAAAAATCATCTACTTGTACAACAGGAGAACTGAGCAGGCAAAGCTCAGGAGTTTCACCAAATCAGGGCAGCTCAACAATTCAGGGTCCTTTGCACTATTCTCCTCCTTTATCTGGGTGACATCTTTATAAAAGCTGTTCACTCTCTTGCACAGGAAGCTTGCTGTGTCGGTAGGTTCCTAAGTCTCTTCCTCCTCCTGTCATCACGACAGTGTCTGTGTCTCCAGCTCAGTCATAGGCGTCTTTGTGATCAAATATCTGACTCCAGCACCTGAGGCCACAGTGCGTCCATTTTCCTTTTCCCCTCTGTTCTCTGTGGCGCAGGGTTGCCACTAAATAAGAATTTAACTGTCTGAAGCTTAAGTCATTGGTTAGCCAGGGAGCTATCACTGGCCCCGTGCTCCTCTGTTGTTTGCCTGAGCAAAATCTATCCCAACTCTACATGCATATGGCATGTGTCAACTGTTTCAAAATTAGCCAATTTTCCTAAGCATAAAAATGGATTTTTGTCATATCACACGCACCATATATCACAGAAACAAACCGGTTTTTGTTGTGGCTTTTTTTTCTTTCCAAAATGCATTAAGTCTTTTTAAGTCACTGCCAAATCCATTTCGCTCACTGCATTTTTGAGATACATTTAAAGAAACCAAGCAGAGGGGCAAAAAAAAAAAAAAAAAAAAAAAAACCCTCATACAGTGCTGTCACCTTTGAGAAATCTAGTTCATTATCAACCAACCATGCCTAAGAGGCTGGGTTGCTACACCTGCTTTTCAGTAATAAACACCGCATATGTATGCTGCCCTGCACTGAAAGTTTGGGATATGGCAAAAATAATTAAAATGGTTAAAAAAATATATGGTGATTAAGAAAAAGAACTGTCACTTATTGAGCACTCTCTGTGTACCCAGACATTAAATGCTAATTCTGCATTATTTCATTTCATACTCAAAACTATCCTATGAGTACACAATACATCCATTTTACAGATGTGGAAACTGAGGCTTACATAGATAACTTGGGAAGGTCACATACTTAGCACACGGCAAGGCTTACCAATGACTTAAACCCAAGTTAGAAGTCCCTGAGCCTATTCTCTTGACGACTAGGTCAGCTTATCTGTAAGTGAGAGCATATTCAACTTCTGGAGAGATAATACTGAGATATCAGTAAGCATCTAGGCCAATTCTTATGTTGCAGCTTTCTCTTCTTAACAAAGGTTATAGAGGTGTTGTCAAGGGCTGAGTTGCCTTAGGTTCCGTCAGATAAATCCCCACTTAGCTTGGCGAGAGGAAGAGAAGGAGATGAGGCGTCCTATGTCTTCCCACCAGCAGCACAAGGCACTGTTTTGAAGGACTGTGGATTAGAGCAAGCCTCTGGAAAATTCTGTGCGGGGCCCTGCATAATATTTCCAAACCTTGCTAAAGTCAAGAGTGAGGTTGCAAATGTACTAAATAGGCAGCTGTCAGTGTGGCCCCTTTCAAGGGGCCTCCAGTTCCTCTCAAAAGGGAAGAAAAAAAAAAAAAACCCACCAAGTCTCCTACTTAGGTTAAAATCTGTGAATTTCTCTTTCAAAATGCTCAAGTGTTAATTGAGAGGGCAGCACATTAAATCGTTATTAGTCATTAATACTTCAGCACAAATTAGTTGATCAGGTTACTGAGAGGTGTGAAGGGCCCTGAGGAAAAGATATCATTCTGATGGAGGTGGTGGGATGTTGAACGGGTGGGGCAGAGAGGGAGGGAAGGAGGAAGGACATAGTATGTCCCCCTCACTCACTCACACCTACTCACACACACCCACACACACACATACACACATACACACACACCTTCTGCTTTCCCTTTGGAGCCTGCCGGGACTGTACTCACAGGTAAGGCTTGTAAGAAAGGTTCCAGCCACTCCTCAGCATCTTCCAGGCTACAATCTTGCCTGCGCCTCCACGGCCAAAGGGCATGTAACACAGCCGTCTGCCTCTAGGGGTCTCCAGTGCCCTGAGGCTTCAGGAGGATGCTGACCTTGCTCTGTTATCCCGCAGGGCTCACATCCCAAAGGAGGAAGATTGCGGAAAGGGAAAGCGGCGCGGGCTGGGAGCACCCCCTAGTACCCCCTCACCCGCCGGAACAGTGCTCCTCCTCAGCTCCTGCCTGTCGGCGCATTTGTAATATGCTAAATGGCTGAACACAGAGTGAGGGGGAGGCAGAAATTAACTGCCCCCGCACTCCGTACTGAGTGCTCAAGCGTTCTTATACCTCAAGGGGATTCCAAGGACTTCCCTCTGCAGCCCCACCCCGCACTCTTCCCGGAAGCCCCATCTCAGCTATCGGACTACTCCAGAGCGGGAATCGCCGCAGGCTCAGCCTGGATTCGCTACTGCCCCCAGAGTGAGGGTCAGAGCAGGGTCCCTCCCTTGCTGTTGGGGCTGGACTCTGATGGCCAGACCCTCTCTCTAAGGTTGGGTCTGAGGGAGGGAAAGGACAGATAATGGGCGAGGACCACAGCCTGGCTCCTGGGAGACCTGGCTGTCCTATGAAAGCAGTCACTGAAGGCCAGAGGATCCAGAGATGTTTTTTTGGAAAATTTCACAACTGAGGAGCATCAGGAAAAGTAAGAAACTTTGAGAGAGGCATTATTCTTCCCCATCCATGCTTGAACTGGCTGCAGGGTTGGCAGCAAGACTCCGGCTCTCTAACTGGTCCTGTGTCTTGGGTTTGAATCCCAGCTCCACTAGTCACTCTAGCTGTGAGATCTTGGGTAACTGGCTTAACCTCTAAGTACCTTTTTTTCCCCATCTTTATAATGGGCATAGTGAAATCTATTGCATGTGCAGGCTCAATCACTCAGTCGTGTCTCACTCTTGGTCACCCCATGAACTGCAGCCTATCAGGCTTTTTTGCACATGGGATTTTCCAAGCAAGAAGACGAGTGGGTTGCCATTTCCTCCTCCAGGGGATCTTCCAGACCCAGAGATCGAATTCTCATCTCCTCCACTGACATGCAGATTCTTTACCACTGAGCCACCTGGAAAACCCATCTATTGCAAAGGAAGTAATTATAACTAAAAGATTGCACAGCTGGTACATGCGGTGCCTAGCACTGTCTGTGACACACCACAGGCGTTTTTAGCCATTGAGTTTCACACATCTTCAATGACTGAGAACAAGAGGGATTCACCCTAGGCTCCCTTCACAGGTGTGTCAGCATTAATGATAATCTTATGTTTTAAAATCTGTTTTAGTAAATGAATCATAACCCTGGTGTTTTAAAGGAACTCTGTAGCATGGTGATTTTCAATGTGTTTTTGAACAGCCTTTAAAGAGGTTCCAAGGAGGTGTCTCAAGGATCACGTGCAGGTGAAGAAAGAGAACTGACAGGTGGGGAAGCTCTGGGCCCCCAGACCTGCCCCAGTCAAAGACATCTGCTTTTATCTGTTTCACATATTGGGGTTCTGGGTAAGGATTTATTTGATTAGTCTTCTACTGCTTTTAAAAACGGTTAAAACCGCTGGCAATATACCTTTGTGTAATTCAGGGAAACCTTTCCTCCAAGCATAAGGACACTCACCTCTTATTGCATTTGAACATGGAGTGCACCTGTATCCAGAAGCAGAGGCACTTACATTCCACCCACACGTCTTAAGTGCCCAAGATGTGTAAAGCATTGCACTTAAAACTTTGTGACCTTGTGACCTGCTCCAGAAATACCCCGATGGTTTAACAATGCTTCCATCCCACTCCTAACCGATTTAGCCTTGTCCTCAGAGCAGCTGCCCTGACCTTAACCACAAAGGCGCCCTTTCCCTTCATGTTACCTAAGACAACGATCACATTGAAAGGCCAGTGTCGAGAGCATGGGCCTTGGGATCTCACAGATCTGAGTTCAAACCTGAGCTCTGCCACTTCTAAGCTGAGTGACCTCAGGTTATTTTATGTCCCTGAACTTAAATTTCTTCAACTATAAACAGAAGATAACAACCCTTCTCAAAGTGTTGTTAGATGATTAGGCGAGCGGTGCCTGGTGAGCACTTCATATGGTAACTGCTGCCAGGCAGTTCTGGATGCTGGCATCCAATAGCAAATCCGAGGCTAGTACCTGACCCTCACTGACTGTAGCTAAATGCCCTTTCTGTTCTCGAAGGAAGTCAACGTCTTGTGAGATTTAATACTTAGGGACACAAAACCAGCAGCTGTCATTTTCTCAGTGCCCATTGTGTGGCAGGTACATTGCTGATGTTTTTCAAACATTGTCTTCAATCTTCATGATGTTTGTACTTCATGATATAAGGGGATATCCTCTCCATCTTACTATATGAAGCTAGAGAGGTTGTGTAATATATCCAAGGTCACACAGCTAGAGAGTGACCAGGACTAGATCAAAGCCCAATTTGTCTGACCCTGAAATCAGGAGCCTTTTCTCCCCACCTTGCTGACTCTCAGAACTTTTCCTGTGAGGAAAGCAGAGGGCATGGCACAGGAGCAAGAGTCTCCGGGTTCTGCCTTCCCCAATTTCAGTCTGTAAACAGGAATGATACTTCATAAGGTTATAGTAAAAAATTAAATGAGAAAATATAGGTTTCAAAAAAAGCCTAGTACAGTGTTTATCAAGTATGCTTCAGATGTATATTAAATAGGTGTGAACTTGCCCCCTCCCAGGTTTTATCTGCTCTCCAAATCATTTATTTTTTAATCTTCTTACCAGAAATATTTATAGAAAAGATATATATGTATTTGTATCTATGTGGAGTGTTGCATGTGAACATGCATGTATATATGTGTATGTATATGAAAAATGATAGCACAGACTACCATCCAGGTCAGCTGGCGCATCTCAGAAGTACTGCCCTCTGTATACCCCTCCCTGGTCAAATTCCCATTTCTCCCTCTAGTCCAATTCACTTCTTGTCTTGTTAAAAAATAATTGTCCTTTCCCCTTTCGCTCATGCCGCTGGCTCGTCTCCAGCCTTTTTGCTGTGCCTGTGCCTGTCACTTAACTAAGGTTCTGAGTGACACGTCATTCACGAGAGAGACATGAATCCAAGTGGCTCAGCAGAGCAGGGACACACACGTGTGCGAATGTGTGTGTCCACACCCCCCACCTCTGTGGAGAGCAGGCAACCAGACATCCTGTGAGATACGTCTTAACCCCAAAGAACAGAAGGACAAGTGGACTGATGAGAGAGAAGTTTGCGAACGTCTGGGCCATCTGCTGCCTCCTAACACTTGCGCTGTAAGCCCCCTCCCCCAGCCCTGGACCAAAGCTGGTACCTTCAGTGGCGGCGGCGGATGGTCATTACATTCCAGCCACCAGAACTTGGTTACTGAGTCCACAATTTCTTTTCTTTAGACCCCAGATTCTATCCCACGTGGAATTTCCAGGTGGTGCTAGTGGTAAAGAACCCGCCTGCCAATGCAGGAGACATACGAGATACAGGTTCCATCCCTGGATCAGGAAGAACCCCTGGAGGAGGGCATGGCACCCCACTCCAGTATTCTTGCCTGGAGAATCCCATGGACGGAGGAGCCTGGTGGGCTACAGTCCATGGGGTCTCAAAGAGGCAGACATGAGTGAAGCACCTTAGCACGCGCACACACATGCAACTGATAGATCAATTTCCACTTTAAATGTTCCCTTCTCAAAGACACCTTCCCTGACCACCATCTCAATCACTCTCTCCAGTTTACTCCATTTTGATGCTTTTCTTCATTATCAGCACTGAAAATATCTCATTTATTTGTCTACATATTTCTCTTTATGGATATATAGTAATAAGCAATATAGACTCAGTATCTAAACTGGGTTAGAATGTCAGCTACCTCTTACTAGCTGTGTAACTTTGGAAAAATTTTTAACCTCCCTGGGCTTCCAATTCATCATCTGTAAAATGGGAATATAAGATTTATTAAAATGAGAATGATAGAATCATGACATGAAGGCAATGAGTTAATGTATGTAAAACCTTCAGTATAGGGCCTGCCACATAAGTCCTACTGAAGTGTAAGTACTTCTGTGTAAGACAGATAAGGACTACACATAACGTACCACTATTATCAGCCATGTCAGTGGTAACCATTATGATTATCATTCTCTAGAGGGTAAGCATCTTGATGGCAGGGTTTTTATCTGTTATTCACTGCAGAACTCCCAGTGCCTAAGAAGAGTACCTGACACTTACAGTATCCATAATATTCTGAATAAGTAGTTCCTGACAAATGCATCTTAGAACTCCAACCCCAACCGTGCCTCTGAATGCAAGAGAGGGCCATATGAACAGATCACTGTAGTGTGCTTGGTATGGTACAAAACAGAGTTTGAGTGAGACGTGCAGGGGTGTAGAAGAGGAGGCAGTTAATTCCTTGTCTTGGGCAAATCTTCTCTTCCATAAGGAGAGTATCCATAAGGAGAGTATCCTTATGGAGTGTTAAAGCTCAGTAACCCTCAGGAAACAGACCACAGGGCAAGGGAAGGTTCTCCACAAAAGACACAGCACATCTAACAGTTTGGGATACTGAGGAAACTGCCTGTGGTTCAGGTAGCTGGACTGAGAAGGGGGAAGGAAACAGAGACATGGAGAGGCTGCTGGACCAGATCGTGAAGGACCTCCTCTTTGTGATGCTAACAAAGTTGGGTTTTTCTCCTGATAGCAGTGAGGAGCCACAGGAGAACCATACTAAAGGAAAGAGCATAATGGCACTTACCAGTTTGAAAGATCACTCCAGCCAAATGAAAGGCTGGATTGGCTAGTCCTTAAAAAAAAGGAGACAGGGAGACCAAGTACAGGGCAAGTCCAGGTAAGAGGGATGAGAGCCAGACAGATAGGGGCTGGAGGAGGAGGGAAGGGGAGGCTGGCTTTGAGAGATCGGCAGGAGTAGATATCCTTAAGTCCGAATTGATGGAATTGATCAGGTGTGGGGGTGGATTCAGATGGGTATGTCTTTCCTTTTCTCCTTTGCCTTTCACTTCTCTTTTCTCAGCTATTTGTAAGGCCTCCTCAAACAACCATTTTGCCTTTTTGCATTTCTTTTTCTTGGGGATGGTCTTGATCACTGCCTTCTGTGCAATGTCACGAACCTCCATCCATAGTTCTTCAGACCCTCTATCAGATCTAATCCCTTGAATCTGTTTGTCACTTTCATTGTATAATTGTAAGGGATTTGATTTAGGTTGTACCTGAATGGTCTAGTGGTCTTCCCTACTTTCTTCAATTTAAGTGTGAATCTGACAATAAGGAGTTCATGATCTGAGCCACAGTCAGCTCCCGGTCTTGTTTTTGTTGACTGTATAGAGATTCTCCTTCTTTGGCTGCAAAGAATATAATCAATCTGATTTCGGTGTTGACCATCTGGTGATGTCCATGTGTAGTTGAGTTTTCTTTTGTGTTGTTGGAAGAAGGTGTTTGCTATGATCAGTGTGTTCTCTTGGTAAAGCTCTATTAGCCTTTGCCATGCTTCATTTTGTACTCCAAGGCCAAATTTGCCTGTTACTCCGGTATGTCTTGACTTCCTACTTTTGCATTCCAGTCCCCTATGATGAAAATGACATCTTTTTCGGGTGTTAGTTCTAGAAGGGTGTTAGTTGTAGATCTTCATGCTGCTGCTGCTAAGGTGCTTCGGTCGTGTCTGACTCTGTGCAACCCCATAGACGGCAGCCCACCAGGGTTTGCTTTGGCTCTGTCTCTTCATTCTTTCTGGAGTTGTTTCTCCACTCTTCTCCAGTAGCATATTGGGCACCTACCTAGCTGGGGAGTTCATCTTTCAGCGTCATATCTTTTTGCCTTTTCATACTGTTCATGGGGTTCTCGGGCAATCCCCCTTCCCTGGGATTCTCCAGGCAAGAACACTGGAGTGGATTACCATTTCTTTCTCCAATGCATGAAAGTGAAAGTGAAGTCACTCAGTCGTGTCCGACTCTTTGCAACCCCATGGACTGTAGCCTACCAGGCTCCTCTGTCCATGGGATTTTCCAGGCAATAGCACTGGAGTGGATTGCCATTTCCTTCTCCAGTGGATCTTCCCAACCCAGGGATTGAACCCGGGTCTCCCACATTGTAGACAGACGCTTTACCATCTGAGCCACCAGGGAAGTCCTATGTTGACCATGAGGGCTACTCCATTTCTTGTAAAGTATTCTTGCCCACAGTATTAGATGTAATGGTCATATGAATTAAATTCGCCCATTCCAGCCCATTTTAGTTCGCTGATTCCTAAAATGTCAAAGTTCACTCTTGCCATCTCCTGTTTGACCACTTCCAATTTGCCTTGATTCATGGGCCTAACATTCCAGGTTCTTATGTAATATTGCTTTTTACAGCATCAGACTTTACTTCCACCACCAGTCACATCCACAACTGGGCATTGTTTTTGCTTTGGCTCTGCCTCTTCATTCTTCCTGGAGTTGTTTCTCCACTCTTCTCGAGTAGCATATTGGGCACCTACCTAGCTGGGAAGTTCATCTTTCAGTGTCATATCTTTTTGCCTTTTCATACTGTTCATGGGATTCTCAAGGCAAGAATACTGAAGTGGTTTGCCATTCCCTTCTTCAGTGGACCACGTTTTGTCAGAACTATTCACCATGACTCGTCCATCTTGGGTGGCCCTACATGGAATGGATCATAGTTTCATTGAGTTAGATAAAGCTGTGGTCCACCAACTTGATGGACAAGAATTTGAGCAAGTTCCGGGAGCTGGTGATGGACAGGGAAGCCTGGCATGCTTCAGTCCACGGAGTCGCAAAGAGTCAGACACAACTGAGTGAATGAACTGAACTGGGGTGAAGGGAGGAGCTGTGTGAGACAAAGCAGAGCTCAGGACAACCTGTACTTCTTAATTTTGCCCCTGGGCGATTGGTCGTCCCATTAACGAAAGCAGGGAATTTGGAGAGAGGAATCATTGTGTGTGTGAAACGGGTATATAATGTGTTCACCTATGAACATTTTAATCTTGGCAATCATCAAAGTGAAAGATGTTTAGTTGGAAAGAATGTTGACATTTGTTATGTGCCTGGAGCTGTGTTTGGCTTCTTATGTATTTCATCTCACTTAATATTTAGAACAGATCGAGAGATGGTGCATTATTTTTTTTATAAATGATAAAACTGAGGTTCAGTTAAGATCCTTACTTTACACAGTGGACACTGAAGAACAGTAAGTAAACCAGTTTGATTAAGCAAGATTGAATGAAGTGCATATAAAGAGAGGGATCAGAAAATAAAGCTTAGGGGCAGATCATGGAAAAATTTGAATTGCGATATTAACCACCCCACAGGGATGTTGTGAAAATTGGTTGAGAGAAAGCTTATAAAGCATTTCGTAAACTATAGAAGGCTGAGTAAATATGAGGAATTCCAGTTGTGGCCAAACCTTGTTGCAGCAAATAATAATAAAGAACATAACAATGAGTGGACGTTAGTGTTCAAATCTGTACTTATTAAATAAAATTCAACAATTATGTCTTCTCCCCATTTTTCTTACTGATAGATCCACAGAAGAATCTCTAACACATAGCAGTGACTTTCTTTCTCCCCACCAAACCATCTTGTTTGAAGGAAAATGCTCCCGGAAAGATGATGATATGGTAGGCATGAGAAGGAAGAAGGGGATTTGAAAGTCAAACAGACCCAGCTGATCCCAACTACTGTGTCCTCACACTTTAGAGTGAGACTCTAAAGATATTTAACTTGGATATTTCTACTGTCAGGCAGAAACACACAAAAATTAGGATAAAATTCCTAGGCCTCCTACCTGCTAATTGTTTCCATGTGAACTGGGAGTGGCAATGCTCTGCAAATGCTTGAGACTGGGCTGAGTCACAGTTGATAAGGTCACCATCAAGCAAGCCAACTTCAGCTATCTGTACCCTCCTTGACTTTCAGTTTTGGAAATACATGACAGACACTCTCTGGGCTGCTCACTATCCTTCCATCCAAGTTCTCTGTCTTTATGTTTCTGGCCCCTCTTGTTTTAAGCCTCTGCTCTTTCTCCACATTAGCTGTCACTGCTCTGCAAAACTAGACCAGCACTGCCCAAAAGAAATAGAATATGAGCCACACTAGAAAGTAAAGGGAAATGGGTGAAACTAATCATAATATATCTTATTTAACCCAATATATACAGTATAATTTTAATTTGTAATCAATATTAAAAGAAACCATGGTATTTGACATTCTTTTTCTTTAAGCCATGTCTTCAAAATTCAGTGTGCATTTTTACACTTTTGACACTCATTGCAAGTGCTCAAGAGTTACATGTGGCTGGTGGCCACCACCTGAGTACTACAGTGTGGGGCAGAGCTCAGTCACCCTCTTGTTTTAAGCCTCTGCTCTTTCTCCACATTAGCTGTCACTGCTCTGCAAAACTAGACCAGCACTGCCCAAAAGAAATAGAATATGAGCCACACTAGAAAGTAAAGGGAAATGGGTGAAACTAATCATAATATATCTTATTTAACCCAATATATACAGTATAATTTTAATTTGTAATCAATATTAAAAGAAACCATGGTATTTGACATTCTTTTTCTTTAAGCCATGTCTTCAAAATTCAGTGTGCATTTTTACACTTTTGACACTCATTGCAAGTGCTCAAGAGTTACATGTGGCTGGTGGCCACCACATGAGTACTACAGTGGGGGGCAGAGCTCAGTCCTGGGAGGTATCAGATTGCCCACCCTTCACCTAATCCAGCATGCCAGGTATATTTATGTTTCACGTGAGCTTCAGTGAAAGGAATGATGGAGCATTTGGCTGTTGAGAATTCCATACTCTAATGATGTTCCTCAATCTTACTTCCATCTGCATGGCAGAACAATAGTTTCCAGAGACAGCAGCCTGCATCCTAGTCGGTAAAATGAGACCCATCCCTCGCAGCCCCCAGGCTGAAGGACAACTGAGCTGCCTCTCTTCACCCTCAAAATGGAAGAGGCTTTGGCCCACAGTCACTAACCACATGCTCATGGGCCTGGACCTCTAGGTTAGCCCCCAAATATGGCAGGCAATAATTGAGAATAAAATAAAGGGCCTCTGTCCCACCAACCAGCTCAGGGTCACTTAACATAGGAAACAAAGGTGACAACAAGGCCTAAGGGAGAATTTTCAGGAGAAAGCACATATCCCTGAGGACTTGTCCTCAGAGTGAACTCCTGGGGCCAAGCAATCACACACCCACCAGGCTCTTGGGGACCTTCCTTTTGACCTGAGAGCCATGATGAAGTGACTTTAGGTAAGTCATTCCATTCTCAGTGCCCACTGGAATTTTGTTCATGTCAGAATGGGGCCACCCAAGCAACCAGTGACAGAGTGAATGAAGGTCTCAAACCAATTGAAGGCTGAGGAGTAGAGTTTCAGCAGTTCTGTGTTTGCCTTGACCCCTTCGCTAGGAAACAAGGCTCATGACTGGAGCCCGTGTATGTGGCTCTCAGGTCGGAGCCCTCTCTGGGTGCCAGGCAGCCCTTGGCCCTTCCCTGGCTGGCAGATTGACTCCCCCCTCCTCGGCTGTTCAGCTGAGCAATCACAGTTCCTCGTGGTACAGCTGCGGGCAATACTGCACCCACCCTCTTGCTTTTGTGGTCTTCTCCTTGGTGACTGCTATAGCATATGTTTTATTAAAAAGGAAAAGGAGGGAAGATGAGAGCTTATATACACGGGCACGCTCAGGAATCTTAAGATGGAAAGTCTCCTCCTCAATGCTAAACGCCTGAGGGCTTTGGCATTTCGTTGGCTCCAAGTAAACCCCAAAAGGGATATTTGGGTGGGGAAACAGGAAATGAAGGAAAATCAAGGCTCTCGCTCTCAGGAGATTCTCAGTCTGAAAAAAAATATGAGAAGATTTTCTCATATTCTCTTGAAATTTGCCTACTCCCCCTGCCCCCACTATCTTTCTCCAAAATTTTTGATATGCTGTTGATAAGCTCTCTGACCTTGAGCACTATTTTTCCCATAACATATGGATTAGACTTGAGGGTGGGTAGAGGCTTAGGTAATTTTCAGTGTCTAATGAGATGTCCAACATTCAAATCCGTCTGTCTCATGTGAGGGCAGCTCCCCTGGGCCACTCTATGCTTCAGGTAATTAATCCAGATGTATGCAATTACCAGGATCCAAGTGGAGAAGTGGCTTAGACCAAATCTCATGGAAACATGCGAGCCTTGAAGTTTCCAGCTTCCTCAACTGTGCTGCAGTGAGCCTCTCTGTCAACTGGGATCTTTTTACCATCTTTCCTTCTCCAAACAAATCCCACTCTGTCCCCCAAGGCACAATTCAAATTTCCTTCCTTGGAATACTGAGAGCTCTTGTTATCTGTACAAATCGAGTGTAGATGAATTGGGTCAGCCTTGTGAATTTCTTGTTGAACTGCTGTTTAGAATGTATGTGGTCATTTACCTTTTCCCTAGATGTAAGCCTGTTTTCCTAACTAGAATATAAGATCATTGAGGGCAAAGACAAGGTCTTATAAGACTTTGTATCCCTCATAGCTCTTAGGTCAGTGCTAGAGGCGAAGTCCTTGGTTACTGCAGCCTCCCATTCCTGCGAATTATGGAACAGCTGAGTCAAATCATGGCTACCACAATTAAACCATTTCCTAGGAGATATCTGGAGAGCCTGGGGGTGATTTAGGAGTGACGAGACCCAGACCCCATTCCATAGTTTCCCTGAATTGTTCCGGAGTAAACTAGTTCATCTTTCCAAGATCCTCTCCTCCTTGGAGGCTAAACTCATTCTAGCTCTACTTGTTAGGGTAATCAAAGATAAATGAGACCATAAGGCATGTGAAGATTAATTAGATGAACTCCCTAAAATACCTCTAGCCCTTTGGAAAAGTATGCCATTGTAAAATGTACATACAAGGTCTTAAGATTTAAGAGAAAGAGTTGAATCACCAAAAATAGTCTGCACAGTGGAGAAAACAAAACACTAACCGGGAACCCTCAACACTAAGCATCCCACTCAGCAGAAAGTGCCCACACAGATGTCTCCAGTCCCTCCAGATTACTTCTTGTTTGTGAGCTGGGGAGGGATTTTGGAGCACCGTCTCAGAGGGGATGGTTTTTGTGCCAGGCTCCCCCGTGGCCAGCCTGTGTCTTGGGAAAGGGGATCAGAAGGAGTTGATGACGCAGGTATGTTCTTTGCCCTCTGGTCTTGCTCAGTAAACAACCTGTTAGAAGGCCAGAAGGGAAAACCCAGAGGATGATCTTAAGGGCCTAAATGGGGGAAGACATCCCCTATCCCTGAGTCTGGCCCAGTGCTAACAGAGCAGGAACCCTCCTCACTCCCCAGCCCATCCCTCCTTCCTCCTTTCTTGTGGCCACACTGCAGCACACATCACTCCATTCTTGGAGACAAAGCCAGCCCCATTTTTGGGGAGGAGTGAGAAGCAAGAATCTAGGATGCTACTGTCTTCTCCATGGCTGCAGAACAGCTGTTAAACCCTTTGGTGCCAGCTGCCCTCCAGCAGGAAAAACCATGGTCTGATGTTTACTTCTTCCTCAAACATTTCACAGTATCCAGGCTCTCCACCAACTCAAAACATATCCCTCCTCGAAGGAACAAAGCATGCGTTTTTCCCCACAGTAGGCAAGTAGTCAGAAGCTAAAAAGAAGGTATACACACACACATACACACACACACACACACGTATAGCAGCAGCTGTGATAGAAAATTTCAGGATCATTGTGACAGCAGTGCTTGGTCATGCCCCCAGTGCTGCAAAGCAACTTATTTTGGATGGAAGGGAACTCCAGAGGGTCCTGCCGTCAACAAATATCATACACGTAACTGTGTGAAACCAAGAGGGAAAACACACAAACTCCAGAACCACTTTGCTGTTGTCTGATGTCATCAGACTGCCCCCCAGGGGATTTTGTAAAATACTTTAGCTTCTTGGCTAACACTGGCAATTATTGCACGTATTCTAGGAAGCATGGTCAGAAAGAGAATCTCTTCGCCCTGCACATGTCTGGAGAAGACAGAGACAGAAACACTTGACTTTCCAATATACCTTTTATTCTCCTGATGGCTCTATGCTGACAGATCATTGTCCCTGCTGGACGAGGCTCAGATTGCCCAGCTAGAAGCCTGGCCTGTTATAATCGCTCTCCTTTTAACAAAAACATTTGCTTCTGCTCAGGGCACCTGACTCCCAGAGCAAGGAAGAGCACACACACAGTTCTTTATGGATGGGGTCTGTTCAATCATGTTACAGTGCATTAGCTTGATTATTAGTTAATATTTCGCTTAGGTCTATATACTCTGGATAAATATGTACCATGCAGAGGGACTGCTTAGTGAGCAGAAAACTCCTCTGGGCTGGAAAGCAGCTCCCAAGTTCATGTTCCTACTAGGCAGGAACACTCCAGGCATCTGGGGCCTGGGCAGGGAGTTGCACATGCATGCTGCTTCTAGAGGCAGCTTGCTTCCTTCATATAGCTGTTAACAGGCGCACGCGCGCATACACACACACACACACACACACACACACACCATAGGCAGCATTAGATGTGTACCCAGAAAAATGGCCCGATAATCTTAGCATGCCCCTCCTTCCAGCATAGCAATTCTTTCCCCAGTGTCCCCAGCAAGCTACCAGTTTCCACTCAATCAGTGGGGTTCCTGCTGCCACCCTGGGGAGACTATTTGCAACCCACAGGGTTCACTCTTCAATCTTTATTTGTTCCTGGCTGTATGTGCGTGGGAGAAAGAGACAGGCCTCTACAGACATGCCAGGGAGCTCTATGGACATGTGAATAGAGCTCTAGGAATGTGTGAATATCTGTGAACATGTGGATCGTGTATGCCGACCTCAGCTCTTGGGGGCCCGTCCCAAACATAGGGAACCATGTACAGTCTAAGCCAGCATCCGCTGGGCAGGCAGAAGTCCTTGTCATCTTCTGCAATTATGCAGCCTGACAGGTTTTCTGAAGCTAATGGGAGTTGCACTAACTTTGAGGACTTAAACCAAGCAAAAGCAATATAGGTCAGGCAGAGTGCCCAAGTCGTGTGACAGCCATGAAACCAACACCAGGAGGCAATAACAGGACGGTCTCAAGCTAAACCCCAAAGTCCACTGCTCAGCTCCACAAGACAGAAACTAAGAGGCGGGGGGCATCATTCCCTCTGCCTGCAACTGCCAGGCACCAGGACAAGAGGGCTGTAGGAGAGCAAAAGCATCCTCTTACCAAGAGACACACCAAAAAGACAACGAAAAAGGGGGGTGGAGAAAAGCCACCAACCCCCCTGCACTGTTACCTTGAGTCCTGCAAGAGCCCTCCTTGCTCTATCAGCTGCTCCCCAAACCTCCACCGCCTGGGAGGAGACTCCTGAAAGGTTCCAGGGTTTGTGCAACATCTCCAGTGGCAGCTTTCCAAAGTTTTTACTTCATGTTGTCTCGTGGCTCCTTCTCATTTGGGGAAAACGTGAATGCCTCCCCCTCAGCGTGTGAAAGGGAGCGGATGTCTCTTTTCAAATCTTGCTCCCCGCTTTGCTGCTGCCGCTGCGCCGCCGTCAGACCACTTGCCTGCTGCCTTCCTCCAGCTGAGCAGCCAGGATGCCCGGCATCCACAGCATGTTTGAAGTGGGGCTCAGACGCTGGGTCGGGGCGCTCGCGGGTGGGGAGGGAAGGAAAGTACCAACCCCGACCCGGGGAGTCCTCTATCCCTGCACCGAAGAGAAAGCCAAGCTCGTGCCTTCCTCCCAACTCTGTAGAGACTCACTCGCCCTGTCTCTCTCCCGGAATTACTGCCTTGCCCACGGGTAGAGACAGTTCCTCCAGCTTCACTGCTCCCTCGGCTGCCTGCAGACCTGCCCGGACGCTCGCCGCGCACGGCAGGTGCACATCCCCGGGCAAATGCTAACGGTGTCCTCCGAGCCCAGCGAAGACGCTCCCCGAGCAGCCGCGGGCAGAGCAGCTTCCGAGGCGAGTGGATTCCATCCCAGGCTGTAGCCCAGCGTGTCCCCGCTCCGACTCCGCGCTTTTCACCTAAGCAGTTTCACCTACAGACTCACACACCAGATGAGTGTCTTAAGATAACAATGCTCCCCTGCCTGCCTCTAGCTTTCTTTCTTATGCACGTAGGTGGGCAGCCAATGAGACGCAGTGCCACACTCCCCGCGGGCGCCCATTGGCTGGGAGGCTTGACTGGGGGCGGGCTCTGGGCCTCACCGGCTGTCTTCTTTGGTTAGCTGGCTGGCTAGGGTACCAGCTCTGTTAACCCTCCCAGCTTTGCAGCAGAGACTTTTTTTTTTTTGGTATGGATAAGGGAGCCTTGGATAAATTTATGACTGGGGAGTTGGACAGACGAAGAAGGCTGAAGAACAGGAAGAAGCTTGGAAGCTAATTACATTTTCTTCTATTCTTCTGGTTTCCATAATCATTTGTCCCAGACCATTTTGTTTGCTTGCTTAACTAGAACTTGCAGAGATAAGGACCCATTTGAGCCATTTTCCTTCTAATTTGAGGTTTTATTTGGTGGTTTTGTGCATTTTAGCCTCTTGGTCACGGTCCTGAATTACTTAATTAGAAATCATTCCCCAGGTGAGAATATTTATCTTAGTGTATTTTCTCCCTCTCTCACATACATGTACACATATCATAGATCAAGGAGAGAGAGAGAGAGGCAAAAGACAGCAGGAACTCAGTGAGCAGACAGAGAAAGAGATCTAGAGACTCTGAACAGCTAAATCAAGAAACATTATGGCCCCAAACCAGGACTGTGAAGACAAAGGCAAAGAAAAGAACTTCAGGCTTCTGGGGCGAAATTAAGAGGAAAAAATGTCCTGCTTCCTCCAAAGTGAATTGTTTTGCCTGTGGTGTTTTCCTTGTGCGTGCCTCTTTTCACTTTAGTGTATGTCAGGAAGAGGGAATCTCCACTTGGTTTTTAAAGGAACACTAGAGAAGTCAGAGGAGAAGGCAATGGCAACCCACTCCAGTACTCTTGCCTGGAAAATCCCATGGACGGAGGAGCCTGGTAGGCTGCAGTCCATGGGGTCGCTAAGAGTCGGACACGACTGAGCGACTTCCCTTTCACTTTTCACTTTCATGCATTGGAGAAGGAAATGGCAACCCACTCCAGTGTTCTTGCCTGGAGAATCCCAGGGATGGGGGAGCCTGGTGGGCTGCCGTCTATGGGGTTGCACAGAGTCGGACACGACTGAAGTGACTTAGCAGCAGCAGAGAAGTCAGAACAGGAACAGCCTTGTTTCTGTGTTTCTGTGAAGCAGGTGCTGTTGCTGAGCCTGTGAATTGAGAGAAGAGAGAGAAAAAGGAAGAATGAAAGCTAGAGAGAGAGATGGGGGGTGGGAAGGAAAGAGTAAAGGAAAAAAATATTAACTTTGAATCAAAAAATATGAAATATAGTTCTAAATGTCCTAATGAGGGTGCAAACTGAATTAATATTTCCAGCTAACTAGCATACTGCACTAAATTTTGGCAGAGCATGGGAGCGTAATAGTTGAAGAAAGAATCCAATTCAACAGAAGAGCTGGGGGTTGGAGCTGGCAAAGGGATGTGAGGGGTTCACACTAACTTGTGTGATGGGGGAAATATGGAGAGGAAAATACGAAGTCAGAAAGGGAGAGAAGTGTTTTGATTTAGTTTCACTTAAAAATGGAAAGCGACATTAAGGATTATTTTCATAAAGAAGCAGAAAAAAGAAAAGCAGGCAGAGGTTTATCGAATGTTGAAGTAGTATATATACCAGGATTATCTAAAAAGCATCAGGAAGCCAGCTGTTCTGAGTGGATAGGGAAAATGAGAAATATTCCTCCCATAGATACCCCTTAGCTCCACTCACCTCTTTCACCTCTACTCCCTCCTCTGCAGCTTTTATAGCTTTGACCTTCCCTCTCTGGATTGTAGGTATCTTCTTGCCTTAAGCTACAAAACATGTCTGAGAGCACTTCCCAGGATAAAACATGGAAGTGGACCAGTGAAAGTCTAAATCTGTTACTGTCCAACTGCTGAGTTATTTACTCCTGCGCTTCCTAGAGACAGAGGCCCCCTGAACTTTCCCTGGTGAAAAGACACCAAATATTGAGACTCTTATAAAAAAATAGTAGAAAGGAGTGGGTAAAGGAAAGGGGAAGTTGAACAAATGACTACCAATCTTGAGGGAAGGAAAGTTAAAATTTCCTAAACCTCCAAAGAAGGAAAGAGGGTATAGAGTTGGGAGACAAGAAAACAACTTGTAGAAAGAAAAAAAATTGCATCTGCTTTCTTCTCCTATAGGGTCCAAAGCCATGTAAAAAACAGCTTAGTGAGGCATACTAGACATTACTAGACCACAAAGAAAGCTGAGCACTGAAGAATTGATGGCTTTTGAACTGTGGTGTTGGAGAAGACTCTTGAGAGTCCCTTGGACTGCAAGGATATCACACCAGACCATCCTAAAGGAAACCAGTCCTGATATTCATTGGAAGGACTGATGCTGAAGCTGAAGCTCCAATACTTTGGCCACCTGATGTGAAGAACTAACTTATTGGAAAAGACCCTGATGCTGGGAAAGATTGAAGTTAGGAGGAGAAGGGGACGACAAAGAATGAAATGGTTGGATGGCATCACCAACTTGTTGGATATGAGTCTGAGCAAGCTCCGGAAGTTGGTGATGGACAAGGAGGCCTGGAATGCTGCAGTCCATGGGGTTGCATAGAGTCAGACAAAAAGTTAATACTTTTCTTAGACTTTTTCCATTTCTTCCAAGTTGTCCATTTTATTGGCATATAGTTGCTGATAGTCATCTCTTATGATCCTTTGTATTTCTGTGTTGTCTGTTGTGATCTCTCCATTTTCATTTCTAATTTTGTTGATTTCATTCTTCTCCATTTGTTTCTTGATGAGTCTGGCTAATGGTTTGTCAATTTTATTTATATTCTCAAAGAACCAGCTTTTAGCTTTGTTGATTTTTGCTATGGTCTCTTTTGTTTCTTTTGCATCTATTTCTGCCCTAATTTTAAAGATTTCTTTCCTTCTACTAACACTGGGGTTCTTCATTTCTTCCTTTTCTAGTTGCTTTAGGTGTAGAGTTAGGTTATTTATTTGACTTTTTTGTTTCTTGTGGTAAGTCTGTATTGCTATGAACCTTCCCTTTAGCACTGCTTTTACAGTGTCACATAGGTTTTGGGTTGTTGTGTTTTCATTTTCATTCATTTCTATGCATATTTTGATTTCTTTTTGATTTCTTCTGTGATTTGTTGGTTATTCAGAAGCATGTTGTTCAGCCTCCATATGTTGGAATTTTTAATAGTTTTTTTTCCTATAATTGAGATCTAATCTTACTGCATTGTGTTCAGAAAAGATTCTTGGAATAATTTCATTTTTTAAAAATTTACCAAAGCTAGATTTATGGTGCAGGATGTGATCTATCTTGGAGAAGGTTCTGTGTGCACTTGAGAAAAAGATGAAATTCATTGTTTTGGGGTGAAATGTCCTATAGATATCAATTAGGTCTAACTGGTCCATTGTATCATTTAAAGTTTGTGTTAATTTTCTGTTTAGTTGATCTATCCATAAGTGTGAGTGAGGTATTAAATTCTCCCACTATTACTGTGTTATTGTTAATTTCCCTTTTCATACTTCTTAGCATTTGCCTTACATATTGTGGTGCTCTTACGTTGGGTGAATATATATTTATAATTGTTATATCTTCTTCTTGGATTGATACTTTGATCATTATGTGGTGTCCTTCTTTGTCTCTTTTCACAGGCTTTATTTTAAAGTCTATTTTATCTGATATGAGTATTGTTACTTCTTTTGGTCTCCATTTGTGTGAAATATCTTTTTCCAGCCCTTCACTTTCAGCCTGTATGTGTCCCTTGTTTTGAGGTGGATCTCTTGTAGACAACATATATAGGAGTCTTGTTTTTGTATCCATTCAGCCAGTCTTTGTTTTTTGGTTGGGGCATTCAACCCATTTACCTTTAAGGTAATTATTGATAAGTATGATCTCATTGCCATTTACTTTATTGTTTTGGGTTCAAGTTTATTCATCTTTTCTGTGTTTCCTGTCTAGAGAAGATCCTTTAGCATTTGTTGAAAAGCTAGTTTGGTGGTGTTGAATTCTCTGAGCTTTTGCTTGTCTGTAAAGCTTTTTATTTCTCCTTCATATTTGAATGAGATCCTTACTGGATACAGTAATCTGGGTTGTAGGTTCTTCTCTTTCATCACTTTGGTATGCCCTGCCATTCCTTTCTGGCCGAAGAGTTTCTATTGAAAGATCAGCTGTTATCCTTATGGGAATCCACCGTGTGTTATTTGTTGTTTTTCCCTCACTGCTTTTAATATTTGTTCTTTGTGTTTGATCTTTGTTAATTTGATTAATATGTGGAAATGGCAACCCACTCCAGTATTCTTGCCTGAAGAATCCCATGGATGGAGGAGTTTGGTGGGCTATAGTCCACAGGTCGCAAAGAGTCAGACACGACTGAGCGACTTCACTTGGGGATGTTCACCTTGGGTTTATCCTGTTTGGGACTTGCTGGGTTTCTTGGGCTTGGGTGACTTGTTTCCTTCCCCATTTTAGGGAAGTTTTCAACTATTATCTCCTCAAGTATTTTCTCATGGCCTTTCTTTTTGTCTTCTTCTTCTGGGACGCCTATGATTCAAATATTGGGACATTTAACATTGTCCCAGAGGTCCCTGAGGTTGTCCTCATTTCTTTTAATTCTTTTTTCCTCTCTGCTTCATTTATTTCTACCATTCTATCTTCTACCTCACTTATCCTATCTTCTGCCCCCGTTATACTACTGTTGTTTCCCTCCAGAGTGTTTCTGATCTCATTTATTGCATTATTCATTATTGATTGACTCTCTTTTATTTCTTCTAGGTCCTCGTTAAACATTTCTTGCATCTTCTCAGTCCTTGTCTCTAGGCTATTTATCTGTAACTCCATTTTGTTTTCAAGATTTTGGATCATTTTTACTATTATTATTCTGAATTCTTTTTCAGGTAGACTCCCTTTCTCCTCCTCTTTTGTTTGGTTTGGTGGGCATTTATCATGTTCTTTTACCTAGTGAGTATTTCTCTGCCTTTTCATCTTGTTTATACTGCTGTGTTTGGGGTGGCCTTTCTGTATTCTGGCAGTTTGTGGTTCCTCTTTATTGTGGAGATTCCTTCCTGTGGTGGGGTTGGACGAGTGGCTTGTCAAGGTTTCCTGGTTAGGGAAGCTTGCATTGGTGTTCTGGTGGGTGGAGCTGGATTTCTTTTCTCTGGAGTGCAATAAGTGTCCAGTAGTGAGTTTTGAGATGTTTATGGGTTTGTTGTGACTTTGGGCAGCCTGTATATTGAAGCTCAGGGCTATGTTCCTGCGTTGCTGGAGAATTTGCATGGTGTGTCTTGCTCTGGAACTTGTTGGCTCTCGGGTGGTGCTTGGTTCAGTGTAGGTATGGAGGCTTTTGGATGAGCTCTTAGCGATTAATTTTCCCTGAGTCAGGAGTTCTCTGGTGTTCTCAGGTTTTAGGCTTAAGCCTCCTGCCTCTGGTTTTCAGTCTTATTCTTACAGTAGCCTCAAGACTTCTCCATCCATATAGTACTGATATTAAAACATCTAGGTTAATGGTGAAAAGATTCTCCACAGTGAGGGACACCTAGAGAGGTTCACAGACTTATATCAAGAAGAGAAGAGGGAGGAGGGAGATAAGAGGTGACAAGGAGAAGAGGGGAATCAAAAGGGGAGAGAGCAATCTAGCTAGTAATCAATTTCCTATGTGCTCTCCACAGTCTGGAACCCTCAGAGAGGTTCACAGAGTTACATAGAGAAGAGAAGAGAAGAGGGAGGAAGGAGATAGAGGTAACCAGGAGGAGAAGAGGGGGAATCAAAAGGAGAGAGACAGATCTAAGCAGTAATCAGTTCCCTAAGTGTTCTCCACATCCTGGAACACACAAAGAGATTCACAGAGTTGGGTAGAGAAGAGAAGGGGAAGGGAGGAGATAGAGGTGACCTGGGGGAGAAAAAGGAGAGTCAAAAGGGGGAGAGAGTAATAGAGGACTTAAAAAAAATTTTTTTAATGATAATAGTAAAAATATATCTAGGAATTTCTCTGGAGCTGTTGCGGGCAGTGTGGGGTCAGTTAAGTTTCAGATAGTTTCTTGCTTCAGCTTATTCTTCTCAAGATCTATAGGCCCCTTCCAATGTAGTCGGTGCTAACTGCTGCTGCTGCTGCTAAGTCACTTCAGTCGTGTCCAACTCTGTGTGACCCCATAGATGGCAGCCCACCAGGCTCCCCCATCCCTGGGATTCTCCGGCAAGAACAGTGGAGTGGGTTGCCATTTCCTTCTCCAATGCATGAAAGTGAAAAGTGAAAGTGAAGTTGCTCAGTTGTGTCCGACTCAGCAACCCCATGGACTGCAGCCTTCCAGTCTCCTCTGTCCGTGGGATTTTCCAGGCAAGAGTACTGGAGTGGGGTGCCATCGCCTTCTCCGCAGTGCTAACTACAGGGCTTTAATCTGTTGCACCTGTCTCTTCCAAAGCAGTTCCCTCTGTTTATTTTGGCTTCTTCTGTTTGCAGGTCTCTTCAGTGTCTAATTTCTGCCCTGACACAAGGGGGCGAAGGTGGTCACTTATTTAGGCTCACTTGTTCAATCGTGCTGTGGGGAGGGAGGAACACGGCAAACAAATATCACTGGCGTGTGTGGGGAGTGCTCGCGGTATCTCAGCCACACTGGGTTTGCCCCCACTCATGGCATGTGTGCTTTCCCAGTCTACACTGCTCAGGCTCCACGTTGCTCTGTAGGGGAACTGTCTAAAGTGGGCCCTGGGTTGTGTGCACTTCCCAGGTCTAAGCCGCTCAGGTTCTCAGGTATTCCACAAGGTGCAGTCTGGATTGGGCCTGCATTTTGTGCCTCTCCCAGGTCCTAGCAGCTCAAGGACCAGGTGCTTGGAGAGCGCACTCTCCCCAGGTAGTGAGTGTGTCTTATTGCCTCCCCCGTCCCAGCCACTCAGTTTCCTGGGTACACAGCAGGCGCGCTGTCTCAGATGTACACTGTGTCTCTTCTGGGGAGCTGATCTCTGGCTGTGACTCTCCCAGCAGATGTCAGCCGTCCAGAATCCCAGGAAGTCTTGTTTAGCAACTGGAGCCTGCTTGCAGTTTGGTAGAGGATGCCATCTCTGGGGCCAAGATTGCCCCTTTCCAGCTCTGGCTGCCTTCTGCCTGCCTCCCTGCCTCCGGCAGGGGATGGGCCAGTCCGCAGCTGGCTAGCTCTCCTCTGGTATTAGCTTAGTCCTTTGTTCTGTAAGCGGGCCCTGCAGTGCCTTCAGTTCAGTTCNCGCGACTGAACTGAACTTTCTTCATAAACTAAACCTCTTGGAATTTGTGCAATTCAACTGGCATAGCTTGAATTTATTTTTAATGTCTTCATAATAGTCAGTAGAGAAGATATGCTTTTATTTAATTCAGCTATAACCCTATTTTGCTCTATAACAGTTCTCCAAAGAACTCTCAATGGCATCATTCTCAAAAAACTCTGGATGTTATGACTCAGGGTTTGAGAAAACACTTGAATACTCCTATATTTAGAGTCAGAATATCTGAGTTTAGTCTCCACCTGTTACACTTTCACAATGGTCAATAAAGGAGTTACATAACTTTTAAGGACCTATGTATCTCTATAAGGGAAAAGAAGAGAAGAAAAAATTCTGTAAAATCCATATGAGATTAAAGCCCAGGTTGACATTATGATTTCTCCCTTCTTAATCCTGAACAAAAAACCTGTTATCTATGTTAGAATGAGTGCCATTTGGGACTTTGATAACTATAAATAGGTATTGTTTTAAAACACTAAGTTTACAATAATTGGTTATACAGCAACAGAAAACTAATTAAGTGACCTTATACAAGACATAAGTCCAGTCTTCCATACTCTAAAATAAAAGAGTGGGCCCAAAGGATGAGCTTTCTAGTTGTAGAACATTATATTTTTATGATTTGACTATACATCAAAATCAATGTATCGGTTTCCATGATACTCTTGATTAACAGAAACATGGTTTGTTTGTTTGTTTCAGCAGCATTTAGCAATGACATCACTTTGGGAACACTTGGGTACATTTACAGTCTCCAACTTTGAGGTGTCACTGGTTGCTTCCCTGGTGGCTCAGAGGTAAAGTGTCTGTCTACAGTGCAGGAGACCTGGGTTTGAGTCCTGGGTTGGGAAGATCCCCTGGAGAAGGAAATGGCAATCCACTCCAGGACTATTGCCTGGAAAATGCCATGGACAGAGAAGCCTGGTAGACTACAGTCCATGGGGTCACAAAAGGTCGGACATGACTGAGCAACTTCACTTTCTTTCACTAGAATGATTAGACATATTATTTTAGATCTGTCATATTTAAAACTATTTTGCATATGAAATTAAAAACCTCCAAGCAGATTAACAGAAAAACATTTATTTTATGGGGTTGAATAAAATGGTAAGTCATTAAGCAGTAGTTAGGGAGAGAAGACTGAAAACAGAAGCTAGTTATTTTAATAATCTATTTCTCAACATTGACGATGAGCAGCCACGGTTTTAAGATACAACCCTGGAGACTACTCTCTAACCAGATCAGCATGGAGCTGAATTGTCTTGACAAGAGTTGTGTGTACAGCATGTGTGAGGATGCAGCATCCATTTCATAAAATCAAAATCCTTTGCAGTTTTATAGCACTTGTGCCTATTGGGGAGCAAGATGATAAAATATCTAGCAAGTCTTCTGTCCATGACTTCAAAAGTGGATGAGAATTTTAAGATTTCTAGTAAAATACTCACTTGAAATGGTCTTGAATCATAGATATCTCTCTCAAGAAAAAAACAAAAAAGTAAATAAGCAGGTTTCCACCCCAATTTGCCTGAATTTATTTTCTAGAGCTGTAGTAATAAATTACTGGGTAGCTTAAGCAACAAAGTTTTACACTGTCACAGCTCTGGAGGATGGAAATCTGATCTCAAGGTGAGGGCCTTGCTCCTTGCGGAGGTTCTGGGGAGAATCCTTCCTTGTCTTCTGGCTTCTGGAAGCTGTCTACATTCCTTGGCTTTTTTTCCTTGCCCCCTACATTGCTCCAGTTTCTGTCTTGTCTTCAAATCACTTTATTCAACATGTGGCTCATATGGTAAAAAATCTGCCAGCAATGCAGGAGACCCAGATTCAATCTCTGAATCAGGAAGATAGCCTGGAGAAGGGAAGGCCTACCCACTCCAGTATTCTTGCCTGGAGAATCTCATGAAGAAAAGAGTCTAGTGGGCTACTATCCTTGGGGTCACAAAAAATCAGACATGACTGAGCAAGTCAGCATGCTATCACTTTATGTGTTTCAAATGTTCCTCTGCCTTTTGCTTATAAAGGCAATTGCCATTGGATTTAGGGCCCATCTGGCAATCCAGTAAGACCTTTTATGAAGCTTTTTAATTTCATTGCATATTCAAAGACTCTTTCTTTCATCCAAAGCAGGTAACAGTCATAGATTTCAAATATCTGCACCAGGACATATATTTTAGGAGCCACAATTCAACCTACTATGTAATAGGGAAGAATCTTTGTATTCTGTTACAAGTTAATCACTAAAAAGATGTTGCCTATAAACTTAAATTATACATAATAACCCCTCTCTGGAAACCATGACTCTCAGGTAATGAGCACTAAGCGAAAATAACTTTGCTTAGCTCACAGGAAACATCCTTACCAGGCCCACTTTTGAATGACTGCAGGAAGGAAAAAACACATCCTCTTCTGAGGCTGACTGGAGCCAGGAAATGTTTGACTTTACTCTCTCCTCATTTAGTATAAAAGAAGCCTGAATTCTAACTCACACAAGTTGGCTCTTTGGAACATGAGTCCACCATATTCTTGGTCTGCCAGCTTTCTGTAAAAGTTGCTATTACCTTCCCTACCAATTCACTTTTTTGATTTAATTGGCCTATTGCAGGGTGAGTAGTATGTGCTTGGAGGCAATAATGACTACATGGTCTCTTCTCACTGTTATATGCTTATGGGTTGATTTATGCCTTTCTCTACATTTCTCCCAAATTCATGTGTTGGAGTCCTAACCCTCAGTACCTCAGAATGTGATTTTATTTGGAAATTTGTTGTTGTTCAGTTGTGTCATACTCTTTGCAACCCCATGATCTGCAGCATGCCAGGCTTCCCTCTCCTTCATCATCTCCCACATCTTGCTCATGTCCATTGAGTCAGTGGTGCTATCCAACCATCTTTTCCTCTGGTGTCCCCTTCTCCTGCCTTCAATCTTTCCCAGCATAAGGGTCTTCTATAATGAGTCAGATCTTCACATCAGGTGGCCAAAGTATTGGTGCTTAAGCTTCAGCGTCAGTCCTTGTAATGAATATTCAGGACTGATTTTCTTTAGGATAGACTGACTTGATCTCCTTGCAGTCCAAGGACTCTCAAGAGTTTTCTCCAGCACGACAGCTGAAAAGAATAAATTCTTTGCATTCAGCCTTCTTTATAGTCCAATTCTCACATCCATACCTGACTACTGGAAAAACCATAGATTTGACTAGATGGACCTTTGTCAGCAAAGTGATGTCTCTACTTTTTAATATGCTGTCTAGGTTGGTCATAGCTTTTCTTCCAAGGAGCAAGTGTCTTTTAATATCGTGGCTGCAGTCACCATCTGCAGTGATTTTGGAGCCGAAGGAAATAACGTCTGTCACTGTTTCCATTGTTTCTCCATGTTTTTGCCATGAAGTCATGGGACAGGAAGCCATGATCTTTGTTTTTTGAATGCTGAGTTTTAAGTCAGTGTTTTCACTCTCCTCTTTCACCTTCATCAAGTGGCTCTTTAGTTCCTCTTTGCTTTTTGCCATAAAGGTGGTATCATCTGCATAGCTGAAGTTATTTTCATTTCTCCTGGTAATCTTGATTCCAGCTTGTGCATCATCCAGCCAGGCATTTTGCCTGATGGGAATAGTGTTGCAAATGTAATAAATTTAGATGAGGCCATTAGGATGAGCCCTAGTCCAATATGACTGGTGTCTTTATAGAAAAAGAAAATTTGGACACAGACATATACATGCACATAGAGAATACAAAGTGAAGATGGAGGTAATGATCAGGGTTATACTTCTGGAAGTAAACAAAAGCGAGAAAAATTGTCAGCAAAAAACTGGAAGCTAGGTAGGTGGCACGAAACTGATTCTCCCCCACAGCTTTCAGGAAGAGAATCCTGTCAACACTTTGATCTTGAACTTTCAGACTCTAGAACTGTGAGATAATTTCTGTTTAATTCACCCCTCCATGTACTTTGTTAAGGCAGTCCCAGCAAATGAATACATTATCTATAAAAAAAAAATCATTTTAAATAGTGAAAGTAAAATTATGGTTTAGTAACCTATACTAATGTCAAGTACGGATGTGAGAGTTGGGCCATAAAGAAGGTTAAGTACCAAAGAATTGATGCTTCTGAACTGTGGTGTTGGAGAAGACTCTTGAGAGTCCCTTGGACAGCAAGGAGATCAAACCAGTCAATCCTAAAGGAAATCAACCCTAAATACTCACTGGAAGAACTGATGCTGAATGAAGCTCCACTACTTTGGCCACTTGATGCGAAAAGCCAACTCATTGGAAAAGACCCTGATGCTGGGAAAGACTGAAGGCAGATAGAGGATAAGATGGTTGGATGGCATCACTGATTCAGTGGACATCAAGTTGGGCAAACTCCAGAAGATGATGAGGGACAGAGAGGCCTGGAGTGCTGCAGTTCATGGGGTCACAAAGCGTTATACGGATGTGAGAGTTGGGCCATAAAGAAGGTTAAGTACCAAAGAATTGATGCTTCTGAACTGTGGTGTTGGAGAAGACTCTTGAGAGTCCCTTGGACAGCAAGGAGATCAAACCAGTCAATCCTAAAGGAAATCAACCCTAAATACTCACTGGAGAACTGATGCTGAATGAAGCTCCACTACTTTGGCCACTTGATGCGAAAAGCCAACTCATTGGAAAAGACCCTGATGCTGGGAAAGACTGAAGGCAGATAGAGGATAAGATGGTTGGATGGCATCACTGATTCAGTGGACATCAAGTTGGGCAAACTCCAGAAGATGATGAGGGACAGAGAGGCCTGGAGTGCTGCAGTTCATGGGGTCACAAAGCGTTGGACGCGACTTGGTAACTGAACAATAAAACTAATGTTTTGTCAACAGTCCATTGAAAGTATGTTATTTTACTTCTACTTATAAATAATGCTATAATACACATGTAACTTTGTCCATATGGCATTTTCCTTTTTGTGATTATTTTCTTTGGTTATGTTCTAAAGAATGAGAATCCTATTTCAAAAGATTCAGAACAATAAAAATAAAGTTTGAAGGACTTGCCTTGGAAACTTCTTGCAAATTGTTTTTCAGAGTTGTAACAGTTTTTTTTATCTGCTATGTGATGAATGATTTCAACACCTCTCACCACCATTTGACAGTATCATTTCAAGTGCTGTCATACCAGCTGTTTTGGCAACACATTTAGAGTTATTTTTCCAGTGGAGGGGGAGTGGGTAACAAAGTATATTTAGGTGGTCCTAACTTTTTCTGTCTCCTTGCTTTCAGGTGATCACCAGAGAAAATTAGTCACAGGGTCTTTAGACTACATTTTGCTTAATACATTTAATTGTAGAGAGTCCAATAGAAGGGAATTTAAAATGAGTGTGATCTTTTTTAAGAATGCAAAAAGTGGTTCATATTAACTTCAACTTGCATGACTTAAATTTTATTTATTTGCATGCTGATTGTTGTAATGAGGAAAATGAAGACAACTTATAGGACAATATTTCTTTTTTGGCTTTTCTTATTATCTTCCACATTGTCCAAGAAATGAGCTTGGGCGTTGACTGCTTTTTTTGAGCACGTCCTGGCTCAGAATTGTGACAGCCCACTCATGTGTCTGTCTGTCCCCTTAAAAGTCTTCCTGATGAAGGCTTCAGTTTTTCCTTTCAAAACCTATCAGAGACCAAACCAAATCTCCCGCCGCTCCCTCCGCCAAGCTCCTAGGCTTATGAACAAAACCTCTCCCATTCTCTTTTCTTAATCTTAAGAAGTGCTGCAGAGCAAAGCTGACCGTCTGCGTTTTTGCAGCCCCATCTCTGATCCTCTCTAGTCTCCTATCCATCTACCTACTCCCACCTGACGCAGATAGAATCTGCTTGCTGCTCTCCTCACCCCGAGCAAGAGTAAACCTCTTGCCTCCGCCCAGCACGAGGGGCTCCGTGAATCCAGCCCCTCCTGGATTTTTAAAAGGACACTGCGCTGGTCGGTCATTGCCAGGAGCCTCCGCAGAGTTTGGAGCCGATAAGAGAGCATCCCTCCCACTGGCGTGCAGTACGGACAAGCTGAGTACACTCGGATTTTTGGCTGCCTCTTCTGCTAGGGTGGCTGGGGGAAAGGTGCGTCCTCCAAGCGTTCACAATAGAACCTCTGACCCTCTGTTTCCTTCTGTCTCCGTCTCTCCTCCTCCCCTTTCTCCTACCTCCCTCCCACCCCCTTTCTCTCAAGATGTGGGTGCTCTCCTTCTTTTCCAGACCAGAGAGGGGCGCCTTTCCTGCTTCCTTTCCCCCCTCACCCACCGATTTTAAAAAAAGAAAAAAATGAGGGAAAAAAAATCCTACCCGGGAGTAATAGCGAGCGGATCTGCTCGGCGCTGAATGAATGGAAGCTGCGGGGCGGGCCCGCGCGCACTGCCGCCCTGCCCACCACGAGGTCGCCCGGCGGCCTGTAGGGCCCTCGCCAGCCCCTCGCCCTCCTCCCGCCCCGGGTAGAAGCAGCAGCCGGCTCCGCGCCCGACGCCCAGGCCGCGGTGGCCGCGGGGAAGGTCGGAGGGAGGGTGGTTTCCTCCCGCCCCACACCCAGTCTCCGAGCCGGATATATAGAGTGTCACATTTGGGAGCCAAAAGACGAGAGCAGCTTCCTTGAGACTGGAGCGCTTCCCGGAGCCCGGGGAAGGACTGGGATTTCGAGGTCCACCAGTTGAGCACCCCCGCAGCCCGGCGGAGCAGGTACTCGGGGTCGCAGTCCGGCCGCGCGAGCGCCCACGCCTCTGCCGGCGAGAGCGGCCGGGGTGGCCCGCAGGCAGGGCGCGCCGGGGTCGAAAGCGAGGGCGGGGCGGCCTCGAGGCCCAGAGGAAGGGTGGGCGCAGGGCCAGGCGGGAGCAGTGGGATTTCCGCGGCTCTGCCCTGGAGCTGCCCTGGCAGTCTGCAGTCAATCGGCGGCGGGTTAGCGCGCTGGGCGCCGGCATCACTAGCCGAGGTGGGGCGCGCGGGGGCGGGAAGGGCGCGCGACGGGAAGGGCACGGTTGGGTTGACGCTGGAGTCGCGCCGTGGCCGCGGGCGCATTGGGCAGAGGCACAGACCAGGTCTCGCGGAGGCCTCCTCGGCCCCCCGGGCTGTTCCTGAAGAGAGCAGGCCACGTGGGGCGTGGCGGCTGCCCTCTCTGCGCGCTAGACAAGTCGGGGCGCGCTTCCCGACTCCGAGCCCTACCCCCGGCTGTGGCCGCATGAATCCTCCTACTCCGGCCTCGCTGCTTACCGACCCCTAGACTGCAATGGGCCTGGGCGGCGTCTTACACCATCAGGTGTGTTCCACCTCTTCCTGCTGGGCCTGGGCGTCTTGGAGAGAGCAGGTAAGCAGGTACCAGAAGATCACCACAGGTGCGGATGGGCTTGAGGGAAGCTGCTCACTCACCCTTGGCGGGTACGATAACCCGCGGGGCAATTCCATGCAATTAAAAGACTAAATGACCATCTTCCTCCTAGAAACCCTAGGAAAACATCCCACCTGCCAGCCTCCTACTCTTTCACCTCTCGAGATGGGTAGAATTATGAACACTTATTCTTCCATGGATGGGCTATTAGATGTGAGCAAAAAAGAGTCTTTCTGGACCTACCAGAGCTTTGGCGGCTGGTTGAATTATGTATTGCTCCATTGTGACATGAACAGGGACGAGAGTGGGGACAGCAGGTGACCAAAATCTCAAGTGAATCGTGTTTTCCTACTTGTTAGAGGGTGCATCAAGAAGTGTTTGACATGCTGTGCAAATGAAAATTTGAGAATTACCTTGAGGTTTCAATTACCCATCTCTCTCTATCCCTATTCATATGAGTTGGAGATTTGGCTGAGATGCGTATAATGGAAAAGGGCAAAGAGACTAAATACAGTTTTAAGTCAGTCACTCAAACGGAAGGAGCAGGTCTTAAAGCAAAATCCATTTTAAGGGCTATTTGTGTGTGAATCTTCTAGGAGATGGGATCGGTTTTTACCAGCCAGGCTCAAGACTCACAGCATTTCTTCTGTTGTATTTCTCAGGGTACAGGTCTTTAGAGTACTCTTTTCCCTTTTCTGAGAGCATCTTTTACACCTGTTAACAAATTCCTACCTTACTCCTATTTCTGAGTTATAGTTATCTATAAAATTGATATAAATCAGCATGAGTTGGTAAATCTGACAGTGAGACATTTCTCCTTAAAAGAGGGAGTGTGATGTCTAATTGCAGAAGAGGGAGAAGCTTCTGTTAAGGTGGTGAAAATAAATAAAATACCTCATATCAGGGCCATGGGCATCACTTTGGGGTTTGTGAAGAAAGTCTTCTTGAACGTCTCAACATCACCTTGAATGTCTCATCATTTGCTTTACTATCATCTGAAAATGCAATCAGATGTTACTTCTTTCTGGCTACATCTGGGCAGCCCTAAGAACTCTTCGTGTTGATACTTGTGTGCCTATGAAAACTTATGCATAACAAACACAACCTCTGAAGGAACCTTGGTGTACATTGACACCAGAATGCTGCCTCTGCCAGTCTCTTGTGACATTGTGTTTGGTCTCTTCGAGGACATTCGTTATTCTTGAAGAGGAATTCTTAATGCATTATTTTATTTTCTTAACAGAGTACTTAAGGATCTGATAAAAGCTACAAAATATGAAAAACTTATACTTATTAGCATAGAATTTTATCTACAATTCAGGAGCTCACAGCCTCTTGGAACCCAGTCACCCAGATGATAGAGGTCCAGAGACCGCAGGCTAGACCAGCTCACAGGGTCCAGGACCTAGAAGGACCCCATGCTTGGTTTAATGTTCTGCTGTCACTGTCAGCTGTCTTAGTAATTTTTAAACAGGAGCTTCAAATTTTCATCTTATACTGCTGCTGCTAAGTCACTTCAGTTGTGTCCGACTCTGTGCGACCCCATCGACAGCAGCCCACCAGACTCCCCCGTCCCTGGGATTCTCAGGCAAGAACACTGGAGTGGGTTGCCATTTCCTTCTCCAGTTCATGAAAGTGAAAGTGAAGTCACTCAGTCATGTCCAATCCTCAGCGACCCCATGGACTGCAGCCTTCCAGACTCCTCTGTCCATGAGATTTTCCAGGCAAGAGTACTGGAGTGGGGTGCCATTGCCTTCTCCCATCTTATACTAGACCCTGCAAATTCTGTAGCAAGTGCTGAGCCCAGGTTCATAAGCCTATTCTGTTACTTCCTGAATAACAGCACTATCTCGGCAATCCTACGTGGCGGGTAAATTCTCTGATACAATCTGAAAGTTAGCTGCCGCATGCTTCTGTCACTAAGTCCTTCTATACCCAGTCTTCTCACTGATAAAATAAACATAACAGACAGCATGTACTACTGTAATCATCTTAACAGGTTGTTGTAAAAACATACAGGTAAAAAGAGCTAATAATTGTTAAACTGTCTACTTACTTTGAACAGTTGTACACTAATAAAGATGGTATTATTACAGACTTACTTTTCGACTCCGTGTTTCAGAAGTAGCTTGAGGAAATCTGGTTAAGTACATCAAAAGGGTTGCAGAACTTTTATAACCATTATATTTTGGTAGAAGAAGAAAATAAAAAATAGCTATGATTTTTAGTATTTTAAGTATTCCTTAAAAATCATTATTTGAGCAAGATTGGACTTGGCAACTAAAAGTACAGAATAACTTTCTGAATCCTCAACATACTTCTGGAATTAAGTTGATATTTGGGGAAAGTTCATCCAAAATTAACAATGAAAAACTGAGTCATTGATTGAAATTTTTTGAGAAGGTAATCTTTTCTGCCTCATTTAACATTTAGATACTCATATTTTCAAAACCTTGAGCAAAGCACTCTTTTTAAATGTTCTGGGAGATATCTGGCAATGTAAAGTATACCTAGTCACTTAACAGGTTATCTTCACTTCCTGTACCACTGCAAGAGGAACTGCGAAACCCTGGGCAAGTCCTCTGTCCCCACATTCCTCCCTTAGTCACTTCCCTCTGACCTCAGAACTTATCCTTACCACAGCTTTCATTCCCAGCATGATGGAAACACACTGGTTGAGGAAGAAATAGACTGAAAGGAAATGGGTCCTTTCTGAAAGAAAGGAAATGGCAACACACAGGGTTGAGAAAGAAAATAAACTGAAAGGAAATGGGTCAGACTTCCATATTAAAGTCTTAAAGTTGAGGCATTAAAAGAAGGTGGATGGGGACTCTCTTTCATTCAGCTACTCTGTGCAGAGGCATGCTGTGAACTTTAGAGTGTTAAGTAACAAGTCCTGTACTCTATAGATTTATGATATCATTGGCAAGACCACATATGTAAATATAAGTTGTTTATTAACACACCTGATAAGTTGTTACAAGTCAATATGAGATTAGGCACCAAATGAACGGTACAGAAAATAAATACAATAAGTTCCTAAGAAGAGAGTAAAGTAAACCAAACTGGTTGGTGAAGTTTAAGAGTTACATGAGTTGGTCCTTGAAGTTCCCCTTCTAATAGAGATGAATGAATGAGGCTTTTGGATGATAAGTGTGCAAAAAATGGAAATCTGAAAGGGTGTAAAGTTTCACATAAGAAAAAGGCAGGAGATAAAAAGAACTTTCCACTGGCTAGTTTTAATCATTTAGTATGTAATTATTAAGGCCATTCTGTGACCAGACATGGATGACAATTTTCCTGCATTTAGTGTGGAATAAAGCAGATGTGTAAGATCTTTTGGATCTTACAGACATTAAAAAATAAATACATAATAACACATTTTAGAAGTAGTGTGGAGAAGAGCAAGGGGCTGTGAAAAAAACGGGCTGATTCAGATTCGGTGCTCTGTGAAGGTCTCTGAAAAGGAAAGATTCAAATTGATATTTGAAGGAGGCACAGGGATTCACTTGGCAAAAAAGAAAAAAGGAGGGAAAAGCAATTTAGGTAGAGGAAATAGCAAGTAGGAAATCTGTAAAGAGAAGAAAAGCTTGGAAGTGTTCAAGGGATAAAAAGAAGGCACGTGTGTTGGAAAAGGGAGTTTCTGAGAGGCTGGACATGAGTGTGTGAGAGTGTGTGTGTGTGTGTGTGTGTGTGTTGCTGGGGGTGAGTAGGCAGGAGCCTGATCATGCAGATCGTCACAGATCTTGATAAAGATTGTGAATTTTATTTTAATGTGAAGACTTTGAAGCCAGAGGGCAATTTACATTTTAAGGATACCTTTGTAGCTGAAGTAAGGAGAATGGACTAGCAGGATCAAGAATAAAAAGTAGAATACAGTTAGGACACAGCCAGCAACTGTGCTGATAGGGGAAATGGAGAGAAGTGGGCACACTAGGGAAAATGGAGAGAAGTGTGCACACTTGCCTGGAAAATCCCATGGGCGGAGGAGCCTGGTAGGCTGCAGTTCACGAGGTTGCTAAGAGTCAGACACGACTGAGTGACTTCACTTTCACTTTTCACTTTCATACCTTGGAGAAGGAAATGGAAGCCCCCTCCAGTGTTCTTGCCTGGAGAATCCCAGGGACAGGGGAGCCTGGTGGGCTGCCATCTATGAGGTCGCACAGAGTCGGACATGACTGAAGCAACATAGCAGTAGCAGCAGCAATGCACACTTGAAGTGCATTTCACAAGTCGAACTGATAGACCTTGGTGAAAGACTGGTGATGAGAGGTGGGGGAGGAAAGAAAGTGTGAGAAGAAATTTCTTCAGTAGATACTGCTGAGTTTTTATAACTCAAAACTATTGTTCCTGATGCATAGAATTTAGAGTTTTCACAGAAGAACTGAAAAGTGGCATGGAAACTATAATACTGCCTGGTACCTTTGAAAAATATGCCAGGCTGTTGGAAATGGGGTGAGAGAGAAGAAAATAATATGCTTTTCATATTATCCTTTGTAATATTGAGATTATTTATGAAATGTGCACACACTATAATTTTCTAAGAGGTTACCACCACAACAAATATGACTCCTGCTTTTCTGACTTGAACACATGTATAGCATATGAGATAGTCTAAAATGACAAAAACCCAGATAGAAAGGCCTGATCCTTATGAAAGTGATTGCACTGTAGTGTAACGTACTCCCATGCTTAGAAGATTTCCATTCTTCCACCTTTTTTTGTATCAATGTTTCCCAGAAATGTAGTCTATGGATCATTAGTTCCTTGGGAGGTTAATAGTAGTCAAGTAAAGAAAAAGAAACGCTTCCTGATCATGTAAGTGTAAGGAACAATTTAACCCAATTAAGCAGTTTTATTGCAGGAGTCCTAGGAGCCTTTAATACACTAATAATGCACTTTAAGAATCATCAAGAAAGAAGAGGTATTTTATGCCACATTTCCTAAAGTTATTTGACCTTGAAATGCTTTTTTTGGCAGAACATCTGACAGAGTCAGCATTAGCCTAACACGCTTTGGGAAATGCTGCCCTATATTACTAGATTAAACCTCTTAACATCCACAGCTTTCTATTAACCATCAACTTCTATTATCTCTTTCATGCAACTTAGTTGGAAGAAAGCAGAAGACCAGAATTGAATTGACTCTGTTAATAAGCTCAGAATTGATGAAAACAATTCCACTGTATGAATCAGTGATAAAATGATATTCACAAGCAAGATCTACAGTGTGACTAAAAACAGTTTTAAAAAATTTAACTTCTACTTTCCTGGCAAGGCTATGCAGGACCTCTTGAGGGTACATTCTGTCAGGTTTAGATGTACCCATGAGGAAGCAGACGCATAAACAGTGGGGAAGGGCCTCTCGTGTCCCATGGTAGTTCTGAGCCTTATTGATGTTTGTAGTATATCCCCAACAGGGTACACATGTGAACACGTAGGATGTCTGCAGGAACAGTGATTCTGCAGTGAATCTCGTTCATCTTTGTTCCTGCTTCCCAGTGTATTTGCATGGTGGTGGGCTGGAGGCAGAAGTGCAGTTTATGACCAAAGAACAACCAACAGAGCAGAACAGAAGAAACAAGTTCACACAGCTGTGGACTCTGGCCAGGGCTTCATCCACTCAGTGCTCTAGTCAAGGGGTCCGTAAACAGTGACTCGAGGGCCAAGTTTAGCTCCTGCCTATTTTACTGTATCTATTGAACTAAGAAGTGTGTTTATATTTTTAAATGGCTTTTAGAAAAGCAAGAATAATGTTCCATGGCACATGAAAGATTTCATAAGTTCACATGTTATATGCATAAATAAAGTTTTATTGGAAATCAGTCAGTGCTGTGCCCTAATTCATCCTATTATCCTTTTGCAGCTGCTTTGGTGCTCCACATAATAAGTAGTTGTGATCTGCAAAGCCTAATATATTTACCGTCCAACCCTTTACGTAAAATATTTGTCAGCCCTTATTCTAGGCTCTTAACTCATTGGCTGTCAAAATTTTAATAGACTTCTTTTATATATTAGAGGGTAGTCAGTTCAGGCTGCTATAATAAAGTACCGTAGAATGGGTTGCTTATAAATAACAACAAAAACCTGTATTTCTTACAGTTCTGGAGGCTAGTGGTCCAAGATGAAGGCACCAGCAGATGTGATGTCTGGTGAGGACCACTTCCTGGTTCACAAATGTCCTTCTTTCCATTGTAACTTTACATTATGGAACTTTACAAGGGAGTTCTTAGGAGTCTCTTTTATAAGGGCACTAGTATCATTCACCTGAAGAAGGCAGTGGTACCTCACTCCAGTACTCTTGCCTGGAGAATCCCAGGGACGGGGGAGCCTGGTGGGCTGCTGTCTATGGGATCGCAAAGAGTTGGATACGACTGAAGGGACTTAGCAACAGCAGCCGTCTCATTCACCAGAGTTCTTCCTTCTAGACCTAATGACTTCCCAGAGACCCACCTTCAAATACCATAAGATTAGAGACTAGATTTCAACATATACATTTTCGGAGGATTCAAACATTTCAGTCTATGTCAAAGCTGGAAATACAGATAGATAAATTGACAGGCTAGAAGCTCCTCAAACATTATTGTCATTGGAGTCATGACAATGTCATTTATTGTGGATAACTAGTATAGCTAGTCATTGGAAACAGCCCTGATTCTGGGAAAGATTGGGGCAAAAGAAGAGGGCAGCAGAGGTGGAGAAGGTTAGATAGCATTACTGACTCAGTGGACATGAATTTGAGCAAACTCTGGGAGATAGTGAAGGACAGGGAAGCCTGGCCTGCTGCAGTTCATGAGGTCACAAAGAGTCAGACACAACTTAGTGATTGAACAACAATATAGTTAGTGTTACCTGCCAATGTAAAGAGCAAAAGATAGTTTTGAGGTGATAGCTCTTGAAAGTTACTCAGACATTTAAACTCATATGTAAAGGATGGGCTGTCAGAGAAACATACCCAAGGTCCAAGAAGTTTAGGGGGTAAGTAACCCCGGTATTACTTAATTGTTGAAGTCTGCTGCTGCTAAGCATGGGTTTCCTGTGAGTAGTCACCTTTGATTTTTATTTCAGTAAAGCAAATTTGTATTTTATTAATGCATCCTTTTTGTGAAGAGTGATGGTTTAAGGGTGACAGTCTTAAGTTTGAGATAACAAGTATACCTTTCATTATCCCTACCCTGCACTTATTGAGTAAGGATTTTTGGTACAAGACTCCCCAGGTACCTTCATACATAACCAGCACAGCACAGGTACAAATGTGAGAACAGCTGGTCCAGTTGCTTCTGTGGGACTTAGAAACAGAAGATGGAGATGGAGGCTTGTACTTAGGTCTGTCACTGTGGTCACAGAGTCTATCCAGAGGTCAGTATTCCAGGGGAATCAATCAAATAGGATGAAATATGGGGCTTCTTGCCAGCCACATTCATCAGGGTACTTTGCATGACTAATTCAGAGACCTGTCTTTAAAAAAAGGATGGTTTCAGGTGAGATCTTCATTCAACATCCAATTTTTCCACTTAAGTCAACACTATAGCAAAGCAAAAATAATATATATTTCTTTGTGGAACCAACAATGTGATTAAGTAGACAGTGAAAAAAATCATCTTACTTTAATCAACAGACACTAAGAATAGCATATATCTATTGTTTTAGTCATGGTTTATTTTAGAACTCCTAGATAATTCTGTATCCTTTACCTCTGAAGTCCAGCAAAAGCCCTCTCTAGCAGCAGCTGGCAATGCATCTCCTCTGGCTTTTGGACATGCTTTCTAATGCATTTTAACTTCACAGGCTCCTCCAGAGATGGCCCCCAATTGTTGAAGCACACACTTGAGGGAAGGACAAGAAGCTCTGCCTTGTGAATCTGTGTAGAAAAGGCAAAATTCGGACCTGTCCTATCCACTTATCCACCCATCCACCTCAGAGGAGATGCTGGGTCAATAACATTCGCTGGTGAATAACAGGATGACCACAGGAGGCAAGAATAATATTTTCTGAGCCAAGAAATGAGAAAAAAAAAGTCATTGTGAAAATGCTCCACATTTTAGATCATTTCAGAAAAATGGTGCTTCATTTATCACAGGTCACATTCCACAAAAGTCAGTGCAAGTTCCCAGTATTTTTGAAGGCAAGATCATTGGAAATTAGGAAGACCATTGAATTATGTGTCTGGTCCCAACATATTTAAAACCACTAAAGCATTTCAAAAAGAATTAGATTCTCCTATATTGTTAAGATACTGGAATAATCTGCCCAGAAGAATTTGATAACCCGAAGAAAAGAAGCTCTGCATAACAATTCATTATGTGTGCACATATTAAAGTTTTTTCACTATTGTTTTCAAGAAAGAACATTTAATACTAAATAGTGTTGGTAATAGCATAATTTTATCCAATAATAAAAGCATTTTAGAGATAGATAATGCTCATTTAATAAAAATGGAACTATTTGTCTAAAAATTAAGAGAAATTGTCCACTTAATTCCACATGAAACATAATGTACATAAGATACCCTGATAAATATTAGTGAAATCAACTTTTATGTCATTCTGTGCATTTTTAGTTCTATTATGCTGTAACTGTTGTCTCTTTCTGAATTGACTCACTTCCGTTGTGTTTTATTTGCACAAGACCTTCAGGACCTAGCTGTTCTGAAGATAACTGTGTCTTCTGAAGGATGGACTCATTCTCTCACCAAAATGCTTTGAGAACATTAAAATCTACTTACAAAACTTCTCCAAGCTGCAGGAGACTTTGAAAGAGTTAATAGTTCTTGAACTGAGCAGTTTTCTTCTTTCTCAGTAACCTGGACTTGTCAAACCTCTCTCCTTACTAGAATTTTGACGTTACTTCTTTCTTCTTACTATTTTGGTCCAGTCCTGCCCGAAGCAGTGGTTATGCAAGTGCCACTGAGTGCCCTGCTGATCACAGGATTGCACTTTAGGTAAATTTAGGTCTCAGTTTCTTTTAGGACAGTGAAACTTTCTCAAATTAGCCTTCCTCTGAACTCTCAGACATACTATATATTAGCACATATGCCATCTAATCTACCATACATAATGGTGAACAAATGGCTTTGCCTTAACTAACTCTATTCATATTCTAAGTTGTAGAATGTTCAAGTACTGTATCTATATTTGATCTAAATTTGTCATTTTATAATGAACAAGCCAGTCCCAAAGACCTGAAGTGACTTGTCACATATCTATTTAATGAATAAGTGTAGAATATTATCCAGATCTTATGACTGCAAATTCCATGATTATTCTATTTATTCATTCATTCAGTTTACTGAGCATCTACCATGTGTCAGATTGGTTATTAGGCTCTGCAAATATAGTGGTAAGCAAGTTATAGTACCTGCTGTTAAGCTTTAGTGCCCTCTATTCATTGAACATTTTTTAGCCAGTTAAAACTTTGGAGTTTGTGAAATCTTTCAGCAAAGACCCTCAGTGTAAAAATATAAGATACTCATATACTTTTTTTCCTGTTCTTTCCCCTCCTAACCAGCTTCAGCAATGATTTATCTTCCCATGACCCTGAGCAGTTAACACCAAGAAGAGAGTGATGGGATTAAAATGGAAATGGAATTAAAATGAATTAAAGTCCACAGGAAAGATAATGAAAATTCTCCCCAAGGAACAGTGTTCTCCTGTATTCACCAGAAGTCCTGAGGATTAACTAGCCTGTGTCACCTTCCTCTTAGTCACTCACTCTTTCCCCAAACTGCCATGGATGGAAATCAATCTTCATGCTTCCTCCTTTCCTTTCTGCCCTTTAAGATAGATAACACAATCTCTTTGTGTTTTAAGTAGTTAACTGCTAATCATAGTGGAAAAAAGAAATAGAAGAGCAGAAACAATCAATGTTGGCAAGTTATACTTTCAGAATGATACCTTTGAGTCTTGGTGTACGGCCAGTAGTTAGGCACTGACGTCCTGTGTGATGACACGCAGACACCCCATTATCTTCATCTATCCAACTTTATTTCTACAAGTGAGATCAAAAACCAATCCTCTCTTTGAAAAAATCCTCACCTATACTCTTAAGTACTGCCCTCATAGTTCAGTTGGTAAAGAATCTGCCTGCAGTCCAGGAGATAGGGGTTCAATTCCTGGGTTGGGAAGACCCCCTGGAGAAGGAAATGGTGACCCACTCCAGTATTCTTGCCTGGAGAATCCCATGGACAGAGGAGCTGGCAGGCTACAGTCCATGGGGTCACAAGAGTCGAACACAACTTAGCAGCTAAACCACCATCACCATACTCTGAAATCAGAATGAGGGTATTTGTCTGATGGGGACATTTATAGTTTTCAACAGATTTTCAAAGGGGTCATAATCAAAGCAAGATGGGGAACCACTGCCTTCAGTTCAGTTGCTCAGTCATGTCCGACTCTTTGTGATCCCATGAATCGCAGCACACCAGGCCTTCCTGCCCATCACCAACTCCTGGAGTTCACTTAGACTCACTTCCATTGAGTCCGTGATGCCATCCAGCCATCTCATCCTCGGTCGTCCCCTTCTCCTCCTGCCCCCAATCCAAACCATCTTAGGCGCCCCCCCTCCAAATTAAGATTTTAAAACAACTCTGGGTCCTTATTCTTAAAACAGGGAGATGAGTTGCACCCTAAAGGTTCTCAGATTAGAAATGAGGACAGAGCTTTTAGGACTCAAGGAAATAGCAGCTGTAGTTATGCTTTATAAACATTAGTGGAGGACAGTTTCCTGGTTTTCAAATCATTAAAACTGTTGTTCTGTATCTGCCCCATTTGTGACCACTTGTATGATTTTTGTCTGGGGTCCAGGCTGTTTTAAGCATCAGATTAGTGGGCAGGGCTTCTTTGTAAGATAACGAGAGTCTTATCTTCCAGGAGTGTGCAAAAAGATCCAGTAAGACTGAAGTTTTCAGGCTTGCAGTTGTGTTGAGGGATTATCAGTTTGCCACACTAAATGCTGTGATTCAGAGTGGCCATTTTTGTGTCATATGTCTAATATGAACTTACAGTAGTAACAAGGGAAAGATTACTACTAAATATGGTATAAAGGGTTACATTTTTTTGTAATTAATAAAGATTTTTATTAGAATCAGTATGAACACAGTTATACCCAAAGGGATCACAAAGTCTCTTTCTCTTTGTTCACCATTTGCTAAACGGAAAATGGTGAGCTTTGACACTGAAATTTTCTTGGTAAAACCATGTAATAAGTTATTTTGAATAAAGAACTAAAAACTGCTACTCAGATCCAGCCTTCAAAAACGTACTTTCACATTCTCCCAGGTGCCCAAAGTTTGATTGTTATGAGGATGACCGAGATCACCCACTAAAGATACATATTCAAGATTTAAATTTATTTTTAGATATATTTGCATATTTATATATTCTATATTTGTTTTTAATATGCAATTTGAAATGTTAAAACTTTATATAGATTTATATATTTATTTAAATAACATCATAGGAAAAAATAATTCCTGAATTTTGAACACCCAAGATACAGCTGAATATATAATTATGTGCCCTGGAGGAAGGCATAGCAACCGACTCCAGTATTCTGGCCTGGAGAATCCCATGGACAGAGGAGCCTGGCTATCACCCACTAAAGATACATATTCAAGATTTAAATTTATTTTTAGATATATTTGCATATTTATATATTCTATATTTGTTTTTAATATGCAATTTGAAATGTTAAAACTTTATATAGATTTATATATTTATTTAAATAACATCATAGGAAAAAATAATTCCTGAATTTTGAACACCCAAGATACAGCTGAATATATAATTATGTGCCCTGGAGGAAGGCATAGCAACCGACTCCAGTATTCTGGCCTGGAGAATCCCATGGACAGAGGAGCCTGGCTGGCTACAGTCCATGTGGCCTCAGAGTCAGATAGGACTGAAGTAGCCTAATATATACATACTGAGAATCACTTCAGTTCTTTTCACAGTCTCCTTCTGGGCCTGTTAGGGAATGAAATATGTACAAATCTTACCTCCTAGTTTATCTGGAGACTCTGGCCAAGGGCTTGCTTCCTACCTGCTGGTCAGGCACAAATAAACTGTTAAAAACCTCAGCTTAATTCTAAAGATGAAGGGTTACATTTTAAGAGTATCAACTTTATACCATGATGAAAAACAGGTTTGAAGCTAGTACTCCATTTAAAGTGCTATATTGATGAAGAGCATTTGTTTTCCTGACTCTGCTGTGCCAGCTAACTCTTATTGTTGTTGTTCGGTTGTTATGTCCAACACTTTGCGACCTGTAGCACACTAGGCTCCTCTGCTGCTGCTAAGTCACCTCGGTTGTCTCTGACCTGTGTGACCCCATATACGGTAGCCCAACAGGCTCCCCCGTCACTAGGATTCTCCAGGCAAGAACACTGGAGTGGGTTGCCATTTCCTTCTCCAATGTATGAAAATGAAAAGTGAAAGTGAAGTCGCTCAGTCATGTCCAACCCTCAGCGACCCCATGGACTTCAGCCTTCCAGGCTCCTCGGTCCATGGGATTTTCCAGGCAAGAGTACTAGAGTGGGATGCCATTGCCTTCTCCGAGGCTCCTCTCAGTTCAGTTCAGTTCAGTCGTTCAGCTGTGTCCGACTCTTTGCAACCCCATGAATTGCAGCACACCAGGCCTCCCTGTCCATCTCAGTTCAGTTCAGTTCAGTTGCTCATTCGTATCTGACTCTTTGTGACCCCATGAATTGCAGCACACCAGGCTTCCCTGTCCATCATCAACTCCTGGAATTCACTCAGACTCACGTCCATCGAGTCAGTGATGCCATCCAGCCATCTCATCCTCTGTCATCCCCTTCTCCTCCTGTCCCCAATCCCTTCCAGCATCAAAGTCTTTTCCAATGAGTCAACTCTTCGCATGAGGTGGCCAAAGTACTGGAGTTTCAGCTTTAGCATCATTCTTTCCAAAGAACACCCAGGACTGATCTCCTTCAGAATGGACTAGTTGGATCTCCTTGCACTCCAAGAGACTCTCAAGAGTCTTTTCCAACACCACAGTTCAAAAGCATCAATTCTTCGGCGCTCAGCTTTCTTCACAGTCCAACTCTCATATCCATACATGACCACAGGAAAAACCATAGCCTTGACTAGACAGACCTTAGTCAGCAAAGTATTGTCTCTGCTATTGAATATCCTATCTAGGTTAGTCATAACTTTCCTTCCAAGGAGCAAGCGTCTTTTAATTTCACAGCTGCAGTCACCATGTGCAGTGATTTTGGAGCCCCCCAAAATAAAGTCTGACACTGTTTCCACTGTTTCCCCATCTATTTGCCGTGAAGTGATGAGACTGGATGCCATGATCTTCTTTTTCTGAATATTGAGCTTTAAGCCAACTTTTTCACTCTCCACTTTCACTTTAATCAAGAGGCTCTTTAGTTTTTCTTCACTTTCTGCCATAAGGGTGGTGTCATCTGCATATCTGAGGTTATTGATATTTCTACCGGCAATCTTGATTCCAGCATGTGTTTTTTACAGTCCAGCGTTTCTCATGATATACTCTGCATATGTTAAATAAGCAGGGTGACAATATATAGCCTTGACATACTCCTTTTCCTATTTGGAACCAGTCTGTTGTTCCACGTCCAGTGCTACCTGTTGCTTCCTGACCTGCATACAGATTTCTCAAGAGGCAGGTCAGGTGGTCTGGTATTCCCATCTCTTTCAGAATTTTCCACAGTTTATTGTGATCCACACAGTCAAAGGCTTTGGCATAGTCAATAAAGCAGAAATAGATGTTTTTCTGGAACTCTCTTGCTTTTTCCATGATCCAGCGGATGTTGGCAATTTGATCTCTGGTTCCTCTGCCTTTTCTAAAACCAGCTTGAACATCAGGGAGTTCACGGTTCACGTATTGCTGAAGTCTGGCTTGGAGAATTTTGAGCATTACTTTACTAGCATGTGAGATGAGTGCAATTGTGCGGTAGTTTGAGCATTCTTTGGCATTGCCTTTCTTTGGAATTGGAATGAAAACTGACCTTTTCCAGTCCTGTGGCCACTGCTGAGTTTTCCAGATTTGCTGGCATATTGAGTGCAGCACTTTCACAGCATCATCTTTCAGGATTTGAAACAGCTCAACTGGAATTCCATCACCTCCACTAGCTTTGTTCGTAGTGATGCTTTCTAAGGCCCACTTGACTTCACATTCCAAGATGTCTGGCTCTAGATTAGTCATCACATCATCATGATTATCTGGGTCATGAAGATCTTTTTTGTACAGTTCTTCCGTGTATTCTTGCCACCTCTTCTTAATATCTTCTGCTTCTGTTAGGTCCAGACCATTTCTGTCCTTTATCGAGCCCATCTTTGCATGAAATGTTCCCTTGGTATCTCTAATTTTCTTGAAGAGATCTCTAGTCTTTCCCCTTCTGTTCTTTTCCTCTATTTCTTTGCATTGATCGCTGAAGAAGGCTTTCTTATCTCTTCTTGCTATTCTTTGGAACTCTGCATTCAGATGCTTATATCTTTCCTTTTCTCCTTTGCTTTTTGCCTCTCTTCTTTTCACAGCTATTTGTAAGGCCTCCCCAGACAGCCATTTTGCTTTTTTGCATTTCTTTGCCATGGGGATGGTCTTGATCCCTGTCTCCTGTACAATGTCACAAACCTCATTCCATAGTTCATCAGGCACTCTATCTATCAGATCTAGGCCCTTAAATCTATTTCTCACCTCCACTGTATAATCATAAGGGATTTGATTTAGGTCATACCTGAATGGTCTAGCAGTTTTTCCTGCTTTCTTCAATTTAAGTCTGAATTTGGTACAAGGAGTTCATGATCCGAGCCACAGTCAGCTCCTGGTCTTGTTTTTGTTGACTGTATAGAGCGTTTCCATCTTTTGCTGCAAAGAATATAATCAATCTGATTTCGGTGTTGACCATCTGGTGATGTCCATGTGTAGAGTCTTCTCTTGTGTTGTTGGAAGAGGGTGTTTGCTATGACCAGTGCATTTCCTTGGCAAAAGTCTATTAGTCTTTGCCCTGCTTCATTCCGCATTCCAAGGCCAAATTTGCCTGTTACTCCAGGTGTTTCTTGACTTCCTACTTTTGCATTCCAGTCCCCTATAATGAAAAGTACATCTGTTTTGGGTGTTAGTTCTAAAAGATCTTGTAGGTTTTCATAGAACCACTCAAATTTAGCTTCTTCAGTGTTACTGTTTGGGGCATAGACTTGGATTACTGTGATATTGAATGGTTTGCCTTGGAAACTAACTCTGTCTAATTCTTATTAAATGAGATTTAATTGTGTACCTTCAGAAAGAATATACTTAGACCAATAAATTTAGTGTATATTTATAAGAAGTTTTTATGTTCTACTGTAAATCTCTACACTGAAGTGTTCTACCTGTAAACATCTTTATAATGCTTATTTATAAGATTAGTTTATTTACTTCATTGCCTAGAGGTGGATACTGCAATAATAATATCTGTTGTTATTACTTTGATCCTTATCTGCCCTTGCATATATGTATGCTGTGAGCAGTTTTACAGTCAGATCTACAATTCATGTTTTAATAGATAATTCTTTTTATTCAATAAGCTTTGATGAAAATTTAACTGATTTTGAGATATATATTTGGCATGTCAAACAAAGGGATCTACTCTTATTTACTAAACTATGTTCTTCCATCTACTACAGCTAAATGAACATGTATAATCTCCCAATATATCCATTTAAGCTGGCAGTATAGATGTAAGTGGATACCCTTATTGCAATGGGAAATGCTTAAATTTATTTTTTAGTTTTAGTTGCTCAGTCTCCCCAAGGAGAGATAAAAAAGCCTTCTCAGTGATCAGTGCAAAGAAATAGAGGAAAACAATAGAATGGGAAAGACCAGAGATCTCTTCAAGAAAATTAGAGATACTGAGGGAACATTTCATGCAAAAATGGGCACAATAAAGGACAGACATGGTATAGACCTTACAGAAGTAGGAGATATTAAGAAAAGGTGGCAAGAATACACAGAAGAACTATACAAAAAAGATCTTCATGACCCAAATAATCACGATGGTGTGATCACCCACCTAGAGCCAGACATCCTGGTGTGAAGTTAAGTGGACCTTAGGAACATCACTATGAATGAAGTTAGTGGAGGTGATGGATGGAATTCCAGGTGAGCTATTTCAAATCCTAAAAGGTGATGCTGTTAGAGTGCTGCACTCAGTATACCAACAAATTTGGAAAACTCAGCAGTGGCCACAGGACTGAAAAAGGTCAGTTTTGATTCAAATCTCAAAGAAAGGCAATGCCAAAGAATGTTCATATTACTGCACAATTGCACTCATCTCACATGCTAGCAAAGTAATGCTCAAAATTCTCCAAGCCAGGCTTCGACAGTAAGTGAACTGTGAAATTCTAGATGTTCAAGCTGGTTTTAGAAAAAGCAGAGGAACCAGAGATCAAATTGCCAGCATCTGTTGGATCATTGAAAAAGCAAAAGAGTTATGAAAACATCTACTTCTGATTTATTGACTATGCCAAAATCTTTCATTGTGTGGATCACAACAAACTCTGGAAAATTCTTAAAGAAATGGGAATACCAGACCACCTTACTTGCTTCCTGAGAAATCTGTATGCAGGTCAAGAAGCAATAGTTAGAACTGGACATGGAGCAACAGATTGTTTCCAAATCAGGAAAGGAGTATGTCAAGGTTATATATTGTCACCCTGCTTATTTAACTTATATGCAGAATATATCATGAAAAATCCAGGTTGGATGAAGCACAAGCTGGAATCAAGATTGCTGGGAGAAATATCAACAACAGATATGCAGATGACACCACCCTTATGGCAGAAGGCAAAGAAGAGCTAAAGCACCTCTTTATTTATTTATTTTTTCATTAAGAATATTCTTTTATTATTATTATTATTTTATTTTTTAATTTTAATTAATTTTTATTTTTTAGTTTGTTTTGCTTTACAATACTGTATTTGTTTTGCTCTACATTGACATCAATCAGCCACGAGTGTACATGAACTCCCAATCCCGACCCCCACCTCCCCCCTCCCGCCCCACACCATCTCTCTGGATTATCCCCGTGCATCAGTCCCAAGCATCCTGCATCCTGCATCGAACCTAAGTGAAAAGGAGAGTAAAAATGT